>JAADWX010000590.1:0-18409 GCA_023336405.1 Globisporangium echinulatum | reverse complement strand
GACCTTGCATTGCCGGTACTGCGAAATTCGGTGATCGGATTGTATCACCGCAATCGTCGCAGAACGCTCTATCGTTTTTGATATGATTTTAGCTTCTACGAGCAAAATTGACGGTACAGCCAACAAAACAGTTTTTTCCAATACTTATGTCGCGCACTATATACTATTCGATTTGCAAACGATATGCACGTCAATGACATATGCAAAAATAGTAGTGCTAACTGATTATATTCTGTGGACTCTGATATCTCTGTTGCAAGCCTCAAATATACCGTAAGTTACATCTCTTATATCGCTACTAAATAGCTGCTCACATAATTTACCAGTCGATTGATTGTTCCAAGACAAAGACGACGCCGAAGCAATGAGCGGACTCGGCCAGAAGCTGCGCAACACGTACGCGTCCGGCGCGCCAGCCAACTATGTGCCGGGTCTCGGTCGTGGCGCGGTCGGCTTTACGACGCGGTCGGACATCGGTCCAGCGCGCCCCGAGGGTGTGGCGGCCGACGGCAGTGCGAGCAGTAGCAGCAGTGGCGGCGTCGGTCGCGGCGCTGGTCCAACGCCACATCTGCCTGGCGCAGGCCGTGGTCGCGGTGTCGACCTGCCACCCAGCGCTGGCGGTCGCGGTGGTGCAGGACGAGGCTCTGGGACGGCCGGTCTCGGCGGCTTTGGCCGCGCGACGGACGAGAACGAGGACTTTGGCGACTACAGCGAGACAAACTACGACGAGTTCTCGGGCTACGCGGGCGCGGGGCTGTTCCAGAACACGCCATATGACCAGGACGACCGCGAAGCCGACGACATCTACGAGTCGGTTGACGAGCGCATGGACTCACGGCGCAAGCGCCGACGCGAAGTCAAGATGCTCGAAGAGCTCAAGAAAGCGCGGCAGGAGCGTCCGAAGATCAGCGATCAGTTTGCGGATCTCAAGGCCGGGCTGCAGACCATGTCGGACGCTGAGTGGGAGATGATCCCGGACATTGGCGACTACTCGCTCAAGTTCAAGACAAACACCGCGCTCCAGAAGCGCAACGAGCTGTTTGCGCCCGTGCCGGACCACGTGCTCGCAGCCGGCGCTGGGGCGACAGCTGCTGCCGGTGCGCTCAGCGGCACGATCACGCCAAGTAGCGGCATCGAGACGCCGAGCAGCGGCATGACGTCGACGATCACGGGGCTCGCGGAAGCGCGCGGCGCCGTGCTGTCGCACAAGCTCGACAAGATGTCGGACTCGATCGCCGGGCAGACCGTCGTCGACCCCAAGGGGTACCTCACGGACCTCAACAGCCTCAAGCTCACGAGCGACGCCGAGATCGGCGACATCAAGAAAGCGCGACTGTTATTGCGGTCCGTGACGATGACGAACCCCAAGCACGGCCCCGGGTGGATCGCCGCTGCGCGGCTCGAAGAGGTCGCTGGGAAGCTCGTGCAGGCGCGCAAGATCATTGCACAGGGCTGCGAGTGTTGTCCGACGCAGGAGGACGTCTGGCTCGAAGCTGCGCGGCTGCAGAACCCCGAGAATGCAAAGACGATCCTCGCAAAAGCCGTACGCCATGTCCCCAAGTCGGTCAAGATCTGGCTCCACGCCGCGCAGCTCGAGCGCGACGACGAGCTCAAGAAGCTTGTGATGCGCCGCGCGCTCGAGTTCGTGCCAAACTCGGTCAAACTCTGGAAAGCGCTGATCGAGCTCGAAGACGTCGACGGTGCGCGCGTACTGCTCGGTCGCGCAGTCGAGTGCGTCCCAACGGCTGTCGACCTCTGGCTCGCACTCGCGCGGCTCGAGACGTACGAAAACGCGAAGCGCACGCTCAACAAAGCGCGCACAGCGATCCCGACCGAACCATCGATCTGGATCACGGCGGCAAAGCTCGAGGAAGCGCAGGGCAAGACCGAGATGATCGATCGCATCGTGCAGCTCGCGCTCAAGTCGCTCGCAAAGCATCAAGTCGTGATGAACCGCGAGCTGTGGCTCAAAGAGGCTGAAGCATGCGAGACCGCCGACGCGCCGCGCACGTGCGCTGCGATCGTGCGCGCGTGCATCGACGTTGGCGTCGAGCGTGAGGACCGCAAGCGCACGTATATCGACGACGCCGAGACGAGTGCAGCACGTGGCGCGCTGCTCACAGCACAGGCGATCTACGCGCACGCACTCACGGTCTTTCCGACCAAGAAGTCGATCTGGTTGCGCGCCGTCGCGCTCGAGAAGCAACTCTGCGTGGCCGGCAAGAGCGACCGCGACGCTGTCGAGCAGCTGCTGCAGCGCGCTGTGACGGCGTGTCCGAGCGCCGAGATCCTCTGGCTCATGGCGGCAAAAGAAGTCTGGACGAACGGCTCGGTCGCGAACGCGCGCGTGATCCTCCGTCAGGCGTTCAGCGCGAACCCGAACAGCGAAGCGATTTGGCTCGCTGCGGTCAAGCTCGAGTGGGAGAACGACGAAGTTGCGCTTGCACGTGCGCTGCTTGCGAAAGCGCGCGCACAGGCGCCGTCGGCGCACGTCTGGATGAAGTCAGTGCTGCTCGAGCGCGAGTGCGCCGACGCTGCGGATGCCGAAGAAGCGCTGCTCACGGATGGTTTGGCGCGGTACCCGGGCTTTGCGAAGCTGTACATGATGGCCGGACAGTTTTACGAATCGCGCGAACCGCCGCAGTACGAGCGCGCGAAGGCGCTGTACCGCGAAGGCGTCGGGCAGTGTCCCAAGTCGATTCCGCTCTGGCTCCTCGCGAGTCGGCTCGAGGAGCGCGTGAACGGTGTGACGAAAGCGCGGTCCGTGCTCGAGCTCGCGCGGCTCAAGAACCCCAAGACCGACTTGCTCTGGCTCGAAGCCGCACGGCTCGAAGCGCGCTGGAACAACCCCAAGGGCCAGGAAATGCTCATGGCCAAGGCGCTGCAAGAGTGCCCCGAGTCCGGCGCGCTGCTCGCCGAGTCGATCGACATTGCGCCGCGCGCGCAGCAAAAGCGCGCGTCGTTCACGGCGCTCAAGCGCAAAGACAACGACCCGGCCGTGTGCCTTGCCGTCGCGAAGCTCTTTTGGACCGAGCGCAAGTTTTCGAAAGCACGCAAGTGGCTCGAGCGCACGGTGCAGCTCGACGCCGACTTCGGCGACGGCTGGGCGTTCTACTACCTCTTTGAGCTCAAGCACGGCAGTAGCAGCAGTGGCAGTAACAGCGCGAGTGACGCCGACAAGGTGCTCGCGCGCTGCGTGGCTGCTGAACCCAAACACGGCGAGCGCTGGACGGCAGTGTCGAAGCTCACGGCGAACCGGCGCAAGCCCACGGCCGAGCTCGTCAAGCTCGTGAGCGTCACGCTGCCGTTTGCCGAGCAGATGTAGGAGGAAGGAAGAGGACTCTACGAGGCGCGTCAGGTAATGAATGCAGACAAACAGACAGTTGAATCGATCCACTGCGATATACATATCATCATATCCATACGATTACACTCACTCACTCTGCGGGCCATGCGTGTTGCCTCTGCATCACGCCTCGCGCTTGACAAATGCTGCAACTCGGCGCGCTGCACGCTCGAGCCGGTGGCGATGCCAGTACTCGGTCTCTTCGTCGATCGCCTCCTCGGCACGCATCTGCGAGACAAACTCAGCGAGCTCGACGCGCGCATCCTCGGCTCGCTGCCGCCCGAGTCGTCCGCGATACGCGCGCTGCAGCATCGTTGCCGCTGCGTGCTCGAGGGCTCGCTGCGCGTCGATTTCGCGGCGCCGCAGCATCCACTTGCGGCCTGCGAGTTGCCCAAGGTGGCCGCGGTACACGCGCTGGATCTCACGCGCGGCGTGGGTCTCGCGCTTGGCGCGCTGGTGCTCGAGCACGAGTCGCTGGCGGTACGCTGCCGTCTTTTGCTCGAGGAACTGCTGCTTGCGCGTCTGCGCATTCTGCGCCTTGGCGTCTGCTGCAGCAGCGCGCTGTGCGCGGCGTGCGACGTTGCGCGCCTCGAGCTCCATGCGCTGACGTTCCGCCGACTGTTGCTGCTGCTGATGTCGGCGCGGCGACGAGCCGACTGCTGCCACTGACACGCGACCGCCACCTGCAGCAGTCGGCGCTGCCCAGACGCGGCGCTGCGTCTTGAGCATCGAGAGACCGCGAAAGTACATGAGCGTCATGCAAAAGAGCCCAAACTTAAGTGCTGTCTCGGTCTCGGTCAGCGCCTTGTCGACCGCCGAGCCCTGCTGCACGGCCTTTATGTGCATGTTGACAGCAAACGCCTGCACTTGGATCGGCTGCCACTTGTCGAGCGGCACGCCCTGCATGTGCAATTCGGGTGGCTGGAGCTCGCGCTGACCCGCGAGCACGCGCTCGGTCTGCTCGAGCACGCGCAGGTCGTGCATCGTGAGTGGACCGTCGCGCTTGATGCTTGGCACAAACCCGAGCGCGAGGCGCTCTGACTCGCGCTCGCCAAAGACCCAGCCCTCGAGCATGGCCTCGAGCATATCGTCGACGACTTCGGACGCCGTGAGTCGCGCTACGAGCGCGTCGTGTTCGCGCTGTAGCGCGACTTGGACTTTGGCGCGCTGCTGCGTTTGTGCGAAACCATGGAGCGCACGCGTCTCGAAGAACTGCTCCTTCGATCCAAACGTCGCGTGGAACTCGGCGTCGACAGCGCGCAATCGCAAGTGCTCGTCCCACGTCTTGAGCTCGTGCGTGACTTCGTCAAAGAGGTCGGCTCTGCGCATCGTGATCGCTTCGCCGTCGCCGCCAGATTTGATTGCGGCGAGGCACACGGAGGATTTGAGCGTGGCGTCGCTGCAGCGCTTGATGCGCTCGAGCTCGGTTTTCAGCGCTTCGATGCGCCTCTCGATCGACACGTACGACTCCCGGAGGTATGGTGCCCAGTCGCACGGGTTCGTGCGGCACGCCATACATCCGCCAGCACCAAGCTCCTGCTCTTGCAGCAATAGGCGGCGCTCTTCGAGGCTCCGTCCCTTGAGCGCCTGCACTCACGCACATATATGTAATGCAGGCACGTTAGACACCAGTGACTCATTGACATATGCAGCCACATTGCCCAATCGAATGAAGAGATCGACAGACCGACACACTAACGCTCGCATCTGCACATCACACAGCGTACGTCTTTGATCTCGCGGCGCTGCTTCTGCACGCTCTTCTGCTTGAGCGTCTTGCCGCGCACCTTGTCACCCTTGCCAGCCTTGGCGTCGCGCTTTGCGTGTCGCGCAGCCCGAGCCTCGCGTGCGATCTGGGCCTCAACGTCGCTGTCCGAGCTCGAGACCGAGTCCGAATCGTCTGCAGTCGAGTGACGCGCTTTCTGCCGCTGCGCTGTCGGACCGAGCGCGAGCGCCGCGCGTGTGCGTGCCGCGTCGCCCTTGGTGTTTGCGAGGAACGTGCGCAGCTCAAACTGCTCGCGCTCCTCGACCTGCGCTGTGAGTAGCCGGTCGAGCTCCTTCTCGAGCTCGAGCCGCAGCACTTTGGTTGGGAACCGCTGGAGCGTCGAGTGCAGCACGCACGAGTCCATAAAGTCGTTCCGCGTGTTCGCAATCGCGCGTTGCAGCTCGTGGTACACGAGGCGGCAGCGCGCGTCGACGTCAGTCTCGACGACATCTACAGCGGATGCTGTCGCGTTGTGCTGGATGTGCGCCGCTTCGACGAGGTTCACGCTCAGCTGCGGGTCAAACTTGAGCAGCAGCGTGCGTGCACGCAGATGGTCGCTCGCGAGCTTGAAGAGCTCGTCCTCGGGCGTGTTCAGCGCCGCAACGAGATCTTCGCGCGTCACGGTAGGCGAGATCGTGGCGGCAGCGGCATCATTTCCACTTGGCGCTGCAACTGCTGCGCGTAGCTCGCCCATGAGCTTCTTGATGTTCACGGGGTAGTACGACGGGTTCAGGACCTGGTCGTACGCGCGCCACTCGCGCTCCTCGGGCGTGAGTTCGGTCGACTTCTGCGATCGCAGCAACGCGACCATAGTCGTTGGTCGCTGCGCTGCATCGCGCTTGGCGCGTCCGCCGCTGTTGTCGTCGCGAAACTTGGTCACGATCTTGCGCACTTGGATCTCTCGGCGCTCGAGCAAGTTCCACGGCGCTTTCATGATGCGGTCGACCTCCATGTGCGAGAGCACAGCGAGCTGCTCTTCGTCTTTCGAGAGCTTGGGGAATGAACCGTGTAGTCGCATGCGTGTGTTGCTCCCACTTCCACTTTCTGTCGTGGCCACGAGTCGTGCTTCCCAGTCGTACAGCCGTGGATGCTGGATGCGGTCGAGCAGCACCCACTCGCGCTCCTTTTTCTCGAGCGTCTCTTGGCCTTTCTTGTACTTGCGCCGCAGCCGCTCGGCTGGCGTCATCATCGACGGCAGCTTGGCTTTCATGGCCGAGAGCTCAGCCCAGAGCACTCTGCCCGACTTGCCGCTCTCGTACTCGGCGTTGAGCTCGCGCGCGACCTTGGCGCCTGCTGCGTCGCGGTCGCGCGGGTCCCGTGACTCGGCGAGCACTGCTGCGAGCTGCGGCAAGTGTGCGCGGTACTCGACGAGGTCGCGCTCCATCGCATCGCACTCGTCGAGCAGGTCAGCGTGCACGCGCGTGAGCTCCTTGAGCGCGGTCTCAATGTCGCGCGCTTCTTCCTCGCGCTTGGCAAACAGGAAGCACTGGTGCGTGAACGTCGTCTCGGCGCGCTGAATTCCGCTGTGCAGCTGCGCGCGCTCGTCGTGGCTCAGTAGTGACGCGACGTTGTCGGTCTCGAGCTGCTTCGTCTGGTGGATCATCTCGAACTCCGCAGCACGCGCAGCGTCCTTGGCAGCGTTTGCCATCGAGCGCGCGAGTCGTTTCTTGCGCTCGCTCAACTGGATCGTCACAAACACATTCTGGATCTCGTCGCGTTTGAGCGGCAGTAGCTCCTGTTTGCACAGCGCGTCCGAGCGCTTGCGCTTGAGCGTCTCGGACGCGAGCAGCGCCGTGCGTGCAGTCACCTCAATCGAGTACGCCGTAAATACAGGCGCGCCAACGACGACCTGATACGTCGCTGCTGCGCAGAGCGGCTTGACGCGCGGGTCGTGGCGGATCACGAGCTTCCCGAGGCTGTGCGGCGTGCACAGCGCGATGTCCTGCTCGTAGAAGCACTGACCAACTGGTACGGGCGCTCGTACTTGAGGTGGCGGTTCCGAGACATCGTCACTATGAAGTGACGATACTGGCGATGCCTGCTGTGGCGGTAAGACGTAGAGCATGCCGGCGAGACGGCCGTTCTGGTACCCGACCGAGCGAAAGTGGCCCTGGAAGACAATCGAGACCGAGAGCGACAACACACCAACTCCGAGCATCGGCAGCCGGAACGTGTGCGTTGCGCTCTTGTGCGGCTGGAGCTCGCATTGCGACACGCTCAGCACGCTCACTGGCGCAGCGTTCTCGTTCAGGAGCGCGTAGCTGCCTCTGTCAACAAACCAGCCGGAGCGGCGACCTCGTGTGCTCGCTGTGTCGACTGCGCCGGGCAGCTCTTCGAGCTTGGTCGTCACGATCGCGCCGGCCGGTGCGTCGCTACTGACCACAAACGCTGCGTCGCGGCTCGCAAAGTACGCTTCGCCGTCGCCGAACGAGTACTTGCGCAGCAGGTAGTGCGCTTCGAGCTCGACTTTGTCTTTGAAGAACGCGAGTGCGAGGCAGTTGCGCGCCGGCAGCGTGAGCAGCCGCTCGAGCTGGTCCTTGCGCAGCGTGCGGACGTCGCTGCTGCCGCTGGATTCATTGCTGCTGCTGTTATTGCTAGCGTCGGTGCGCACTCGCTGGTAGTCGACGTGCTTCTCGATGATTTCCACTTCAGCGGCGTCGATGCACTTGTAGTAGTGCGCAAAGTGAAGCTGAAAGTCGAGCGTTACCCAGCGCTTCTCCTCCGCCGACCGGTTCGCGTGCGGCTTGCGACGCACTTCCTCTGCCAGCTCCGACCGCACGCACAGCTCTCCATTCGCATCGGCATGCACATCTGCTCCGCTGCTGCGGTTGTCAGTCACGCCGGATCCTGCCGCGGCGCTATTCGCCTTGTCCTTTGCTGCGACCGCGCGCTGGAGCGTCTCGAGGCTCTGCTCGACATTGTACATCTCGGCGCCGAGCTCACTCAGCGATTGCGTGTTCGCCTTCACCTTTCGCTCGAGCTCGTCCTCGAGCACGCGCGCGTCCTGCAGCTTCGCCTCGAGCACTTGGATCTCGGCGTCGTGCTCGCGGAGCAGCACGGCGCGTATCATGCGCTGCGTCGTGCCTTCGATGCGCAGCCGCGTGTCAAAGTACTCGGTCGTGCTTGCACCTGCACGCGTGCGCTCGTCTTGTACAGCGCTGAGACGGACTGCGCAGCGCTTGGCAACCGCAGCGTTGCGCTCGCGCTGCTCAAAGAGCTGCTCGCCGTCCTCGCGCGCACACAGCACGAGCTCGTTGCCCTTCTCGGCGCACAGCGCGAGCGTCGCATGCATCTCTGTGCAGAAGCCCGTGTTGCGCTTGATCAGCTCGCTCAGTCGCTGCAGCAGCGTGTCTTTCCACGCGAGTCCTTGTGTGCGCAGTGTCACGTCGTGCTTGCTGCGTGCAAGTGCGTCCTGTTTCTCATCAAGTTCGCGCGTAAGCGCCTGGAACTCCTGCGTCGTGATCGGCACGATACGCACGGTACCGAATCCAGCCTTGGCGATCATGCCAGTCGACTTGGCCTTAAGCAGCACGCGCTCGAGATTGCGCAGCGCGAGCTCCTGGTTCGCAGTCGCAGTTTTGAGTGCATCGAGTTCAGCGCGCCTCTCGACTGACTCGTCCATCTGCGCCGCTTTGAGTTCGTAGAAGTGCACGAGGTCTGTCGCGAGCACGCGCGCGCCGTCCGCGAGCGCATGGAAATTGTCGAGTCGCGGCGCGAGGTCGAGTCGGTACGCCTCCACGGGGCTCGACACGAGTTCGTTCTGCTCGAATGCACGCTGGAACTCTTTGAGCTGCTCGCGCTTGGCATGCTGCGCTGCGAGTCGCTCGCGCTGCAGTGCGATCTGAAACTGCTCGCGCTCGCGCTCGAGCCGCTCGGCTTCGAGCTCCTTGACCTGGCGCGCCATCTCGTCGTTGCGCTGCTCGCGCTCGTGCGTCTGGCGAAAGAGCTCCTCGCAGCGCAGCGAGCGAACGTCCTCGAGCGCCATGAGTTCGTGTTCGAGCGCCAACTGCGTCTGCAGCGCCTTTTGCGCCTCCATCTGCGCAAAGAACGCACGCTGCGTGTCGTGATCACGCTGCTGGATGCGCAGTAGCGCCTCTTTCTCGTGGACCTGCTGCTCGAGCGTCTCGCGCTGTTGCTCGCGACGCTGTGCAGCGAGCGCTTCGCTCTTGGTGCGCTGCTGAGCGGCGCGCAGCTGTGTCTCTTTCTCACGAACGCTCTCGTCAAGGAGCACTTGCTCGTACCGCACGAGGATCGCTACAGTTGTGCCAGTGCCATCGAGTCCGCGATCGCAGAGCTCTTGCTGGATCCACTTGATACCGTTCTGTTGTAGCAACGTGCGTACTTGCGAGCGAATGTCCGTTGGTGCAGCGGGTTCCGCAATTGCCGCATGCGCGCCGTCCGAGTTTGGGCTGTCCGTGCTGCTGTGTGGCCGAGCTGTCAGGTCGCACACGCTCGCCCGCGACTGCGAAGTGCTACTCAACGCGCCATCAGGCGGTGGAGAGCGTTGAGAGGGTAGTGCATGCTCGTCGTCGCTATGGATTGGCGGCATCGAATCGACTGCTACATGCGCCACAGGCAGCGCGGTGTCAACGCTCGCGAGCTGGCGGAAGAGGTCATGCATGAAATTTGCTCGCTCCTGCAGCACTTCGTGGCCGCTCTTGAGCCATGAGACGTGCAGCTGCGGTGTTGCACTTGCTTGGTCATGCACTGCGAGACACGCAGCGAGTGTCGGTGCGGTACACTCGGGCGGGAACGCGCTCGTGAGGCACTCGACTTGGTCGGCGCCAAAGAGCGCGCTCTGTGAGCCGTGCACGACCACGATTGAGAACGGGCTCTCGATCGCGCTCAAGTTGCCAAGCGACGGCAAGACGCTCTTGCTCTTGATGCTGCCGTGCAGCACGAGACGCAGCAGCTCCAGACTGCTGCCCTCGAGGAAGCGTGCGCGCGTGCGGAAGAACGTCTCAGCTGCAGCACGGCGGCTCGGTGCGACTTGCGTGAGGTAAAAGTCGCTGAACATGCGCTGCACAAGGGCTTCGTTGAGCTCGATGCGGCTCGTAGCGATGCCACTGAGCGTGCGCTTGAGCTGCTGCAGTGCGCGTCGGGCATCGTCTGTCGTGTGAGTGAGCGCGTTCACGAGCACGAGCCCTCGCTGTGCGCGTAGAAAGAGCTGCAGCATCGGAGCGCTCTGTGCGCGCAGCGGGATCTCAGTCGTCAATAGCCGCAGCGCTGTGCTGCCACTCGAGCCGAACGCGACGACGAACTGTGGCATTGCTGCGATCCCAAGCTTGGGCTGTACGAGCCACTCGCGCGTCGTGTGCATGAGGTGCACGAGCAGCTTGCCGTACGCCTGCGCAAAGCAGTCGTTGTTCCAGATCGTGCGTCGCAGCGTGCGCGTTGGGAAGCCGCAGAGCAGGATGCGGCCGCGTGGGAACTGAAGCAGCAGCGGACGAAAGAACATCTCAAGCGTCTCGAGTCGCTGGAACGCGTCAAGGAACACGGTGAAGCGAAACGCCATCAGGTTCGACGCACTCATGCCGTGTGCGTTCATGTCAGCGGCAAGTACTTGTAGCTTGGACGGTGACGACGCTGATTGCGAGGCAAGTGCTGCTGCTGCATCGCTGTCGTTGGTTGCCACAACACTGTCGTGCGACAGAATCGCGTACGTGAGCGTCGTGTCGCTGTCGAGCTCGAACGTGCGCCACTGTGGCGAGTCGGTTGGGGCGTCAAACACATCGCTCTCGGTCCGTTCGGGCAACACGAGCTTGCTCACACCGGTTGGCAGCAGCGCATCTGCCGTACTACTCGAGCTCTCATCTGGATCGTCGGCACACAGATAGGTATCGTCGTGCTCGCCGTCAAAGTGCGCTGCAAGACTCGCTGGTGGTAGTCGCGTCTTGCGTCGCTGCAGGTTTTCGAGCTCCTTCAGCGCGCGTTTGCTGCGGTCGTGCGCCCACGCTGGCAGACCTACAAGTGGCTGCTTCGTCGTAGTCTTCAATACAGCAGCAGCAGCGCCACCGACCCGCACGCGGCTGTCGAGCGACGCGAGCGCTTGCTGCGCGTGGAACTCGTCGAGGTAGTCACGAATCGGTGAGCCGCTGGTGCGGCTGTTGTTGCTGTCGACGCGCTGTTTCTTCTTCTTTGTCGGCTTCGCAAGCTGGAGCGTGGTGCTCTTCGCCTTGCGGTTTGCGACAACGCTCTGCTGTGCGTGTCTGTTCTCACTGCTTGTGCGCGAGCTGGCTGAGCCTGTGCGGTCACGCACGCGCGCGCCAAAGAACTGCACAAAGTCGGCGCGTGAAAAGTAGACGCGCGACTTGCCGCCCGAGATGCGCTCGATGCAGCGCTCGGCGTCGCTCTCGCTCCAGAGTCGCGCGGCATTGCCAATACGCAGCTCGACGACTGCTGCCATGAACTCGTCGACGCCCACGAGCGCTTCTTGACGCCGATCAAAGTGTGCAAACGACGCTGCGAGACCGATGCCGCGCACGTTTGCTTCACGCAACACATCGACGAGCTCGTCGAGGATCGCGCGCGCTGCCGCGCTGTCACCCTCGGCATCGCTGCTGTTGTCGTGTGCAGCAGTGCGCGTGCTCTGCGTCGCACACGCTACGTTGCCGTTGCTACGTTGCCTTCGTTGCTGTTGGCTGCGTTGCGGCTGCGCCATTGCGCGCGTGCTCGGAGTGTATGTCTTCGCGAGTTGAAGGGAAAGGTGCATGTGACCTTTCGCACTGTGTATCGCTTTTGACGGGGTTTCGTGCGAACATTCCCCATACTCAATGCACCTGATGCACATCGTAGTCACAATTGTCATGTGCAACCTGGTACAAGACGTCTGCAACTGCATCTGCTGCTGTCGTGCGCATGTGAGCGTGCATGTTCAACACGCACGCAATGCAGAAAATGCGCACTCGTGAGTAGTTGCTGGCTGAGAACATGGGGATGTGTGCATTTGCGAGCAGTTGTAGGCTGCAAGATGCGCTGATGCTGCGCTGACTCCTCTGCTCGGTGCTGTCATCGCGGTGATCGCTGCGCTGGCGCTCCCACTTCACAATTTGCCAGCAACAGCGCACAGCAACCAAGTCAACAAGTTGCAAGCTACAGCTCGCACACAAACACAAACGCACACAAGCATGGGCAACTTGGCATCGGTCGTGATCCGCAGCTCCGCGACGGCGACGGCGCTCCCAAGCGACGCTTTCGTCATTGACTGCGACTGGCTCGAAGCCACGCACCCGCACTTCCAGCTCAAACGCTCCATCGAGCAGCAACAGCAGCAATCATCGCTGCACAAGCCAGCCGAGAGCACGATGGCGCGACTCTGCCAGCACTCGATGGTCGGTTCGTCGTGGATGCGCAGCGCAGTCATCAGCTGCCGCAACAAACTGCTCGCACTCGTGTCAAAGCCGACAGCTCCCGTGGCTGCCAGCACAGAGCGCCACGATGCATGTGCTGTCGCTGCGAATAACGCGTCGTACGACATTGCAGACGACTTCTTTGACGAGTTCCACCAAGTCTTTGAGCTGCGCACAGCAGTCTCAAAGCCCGCGAGCGCATGGAACAGCGCCAAGCTCGCAAAGACCAAGTCGGTCGCTGTCTACAACGACACCGACAATGACAACGACACCGACAATGACGATGACGACGACGATTTCGAAGACTGCGTATCGTACACGACCGACGCGACCGACTCGCTGAGCGAATCCGAGTGCGAGAGCGCGTGCATTGTGTTCTGCGGCGGACGCGAGTGCGAGGCGCCGAGCTGCCGCGCGAACGAGCCGCAGTACGACTCGGACACCGACTGCGACTCGCACTGCTCGGACGACGACGACGACAACAACAGTGAGATCGAGGACGATGACGACTGCCTCGCGCGCGCCGAGCGCCTCACTCGCATGGTATCGACAAGCACCGACGTCTCGGTCTACCTCGATGACTACCTCTGTTCATGCGGCGAGTGCCCACAGTACAAGCTCATTGCGTACGAAGTGCAGCGCTACGGCACGTACGCAAACGACGCCGAGAAGAGGAGTCTCACGCGCATCCTCCAAGCCTTCTCGACGTACAACGAGGCTGTCGGCTACGACTGCGACATGATCCCGACTGCCGAAGAGTGCCTCGAGGTCTGGCGCGGCGACGAGGACCAGGCATTCCGGTCCTTTGTCACGCTCTTTGACGACGTGCCGCACCTGTGCAACTAAATGAACAAGAAGCGAGCAGCTCTGCACCACAACAGCCACGTTGCGCATCCGCTCGCCTCGGTTCACGCAGCGGCCAGCGGCAGCGCAGCAGCTGCACTTCGTTTCGACAGCGACTGCTGCTGCTGTTCTGCCGCTACCGACACGGAACCGAGGTGCGTACTGTCGTGTCGTGGCTGTATGTGCGTATATGTGGTTTGTGTCGCTGTGCATTGCTCCAAGTCGCAGTCGCAACTTCCTGCTCTCCGTCTCGACATCCTCGTTCGCGCGTGACGATGTCCAAGTCCCAAGTCCATCCAAGCACACAAGTCTCCTCCGTGTCTGTACTCTAGTCGACTCGAAACATACCACATCTTAGTATTTATACCCAAAACAGTACATTAGCACCACACCATCTCGTCTTTCGTAGCTCTTCGTACCGCTTGACCTACTCAGTCTGTCCTGCGCTGTCCTGCACCATAACTTACACTACCAGTCCACATCTCACATTCCTTGTCCAAGCCACACACGCTCACGCATATCAGATCCACGCCGAGTCGGTCGGCGTTCGTGCCGCTGCTTCGATGTTCGCCTTCACCGTGACGATGCGCAGCACTTGGCGCAGACAGATGCTCTCGGCGAGGTACCGCGGCAACAACCCTTTGAAGTCGGCGCGCACGACGCACGTGAGCTTTGCAAACGCGCCTTGCGACGGGTCGGCGCTGCGCGACACTTCCGTGTCGTCGCTGAACGACGGCTCCACTAGGAACCCACCAGTCGCGTACGCCATGCGGACGGTCCCTTTGAGCTCGGGGACGTCCGGCCGTGGGATCGACTCGAGCACGACGGCAAACGTGTCGAACCGGCCGGCAATCGTTTCGACAAAGCTATGGAGGTCGCACGAGTCGCGCGGCTTGACGAGCCACGTCGGCCAGAACGACAGCTTTGGGTGCGTACGGTACATGATCACGCGCGAGTCGTCAATTGGCTCGACGCGCCTAACAGTCGACGCAAGCGCGTCCCACTCGGCCATGCGCTCGAGCGTTCGGAGGTACTGGAACACGCGCTGCGGCGTTGCGCGTACGACGACCGACGCTTTCATCTCGACGAACCGACTGCGGTCGGTCGCGTTGCGGGTCAGTCGCACCGGCGGACACCGCAGTCGCGGCGTCGACGATGACGCAGTTGCTGCTGCTTTAGTCTGCGTGGTCTTGCGGAACACGTCGACGTCGTGCTTGCACCGGTACGTTGTCCACGCAGCTGCTTCCGTCGGGTCGGTCGCTTCGAGCAGGCGCCGAAGACCGCGCTGCGACAGTTTCGAGTAGTACAGTTTCATGAGCTGCACGTCGCGATGGCTCGTGCGACCCATGACCGCATCGAGCTCCTGCGGCGACACGCCTGCGGTACTGCTACTTGCATTGCGCGATCGTGACTGTGAACGTGCCAATGCGTCGCTGCGCTTGTCAAGTTCGTCCACATCGTCGTCGTCGAGCTCGTGTACAGCATCCATGTCCGTCGTAGCGCCATTCGTACCGGTATTACCGGTACTATTGTGCGGTAACGACGACAGGCTCTTGGACGACTTGAGCTTGCGCTTTGGCTTATGCTTGGCCTTCCCAGTCGTCGCTGTTGTTGAAGTCGTCGATGCCGATACCTTACTAACAACTCCAAGTCCTGGACTCGTGACGATGAGTCCGCTTGCGCCACGACGCTTAAACCGGCGGTCGCGTGCGACTTCTTTTGTTAGAAACGACACGTGCGAGCGGATCCAGTGCTGGAGCACCGCGACCGACTCGTCTGGCCGACAGACAGTTGTGGCACCAGTAAGGTTCACGACCGTGTCGCGCGCGTTCGTGCTGCTGCTGCTACTGTTACGGCATACACTCCAGAGTTGCGAGATGCGCGGCGTTGCGTGGCTTTGCAGAATCACGCTCTCGCGGCGACTGTCGTGCTGCGCCTGTTGGCACACGAGGTCGTAGAACCGCAGGAGTTTCGGGCGGTTCCGCCCTAGGAACGCATTGAACGGCACCATATACGACTCGCGTCCAGTGTCGAACGCGCTGTGGTTTGCAAGCGCTTGAAACAACTTGGCGACGAGCACGAGCGTCCGCTGCAAAGCGCGTGTTGGTGGCGCGTGCTGCGGTGTCAACAACATCTTGTGCGGCAGTACGAGCGCGGGACAGATGAACCGCAGGAACAATAGACCGCCGAGGTGCAAGACAAACTCGTCGCGCGCAGCTGCGTCGTCCGTTTGGCTGGAGCTTGAGCTGCCAACAATGTCGTCGATGCTCATCGAACTCAAGCGCGGCAACGACGCAGTGCTCCGACGTTCGTCGCTTGGACGGAGCGATACTAGTGCGTCTTCGCCAATCGCACTTAAGCGGGGCACTGCAATCGACGACGACTGCGAACTGCTCTTGCGGTCGCGGTCGAGCAACCGGAGCATCTCGGTCTCGAGCACGCGGTAGATCTTCGCGACTTGGTACGGAAACAGATGCGCAGCAGCGCAGACGCGGTCGAGGATCCGGTCGGCAAGTGCTTCGAGTTGCTGCTGGTTCGCTGCGAGGTCGGCGCTATCACTCAAGAGCTGCGGGTTCACTTCAAACGCGTCGGGGACGTCCCAGAGCTCTGCGAGTACGTCTTGAAGGGCGTACTGGAGAAAGTCCATTCCGAGTTCGCATGTATACTCCCGGATAATCTGAATGGTATACCGCGTATATATGTATACCAAGTAGATGCACGCACATGCGAGCGTCAAGGAGTCGCGAGGGCGAGATGCATACACATACACATAGCGATGCAGACGATAGCAATGGTTCGTACAGCAGTCGTCGTCGAGTTGGCGCGGAAGAGCTCGTTCCAGTTGAGCGTGTCGACCATTTCTTGGACCATGAGGAGCCCGATGAGCTTGTGCAGCTGGTCTTCGTACGACTCGAACACAAACAGCAGCGCGCGCACGACGTTCGCGTCGATGCCCGTCGGGTGCTGCGTAGAGCGAGACGATGCAGATCGGAGCGTCAAGCTGTGCGCTCATATGCCATACAAACATACAGCCACACACAAAGCGTACCGACGCAATGGCGGTCGCGAGCCGAAACTCCGAGTCGTGCACGAGCGCAAACACGAGCGCGCTCTCGGCGTCGTCGTGCGTGAGCGACTCGATCGCGTGCTTCATTGTCGTATCGAGCGCCTGTGCGGCTGCAGCCGAGCCAGCTGAGCCATGGCGCTTTGCGTGGCGCGGCTTATTGGACCGCGCTGGCTCGGTCGACTCGCTCGTCACGGCGCTGCTCGCGCTGGCGCTGTCGCTCGTCGGCGTGCGCGCAGTCGCGATAGCAGCTCGGAAGACGCGCATCACAGTGTATGGAGATATGGCGGGACGCGTGACAACAAGCGAGTGCCGAGGTGGTGCTGGCGTCGATCCACACACTTGCAGTCGCGTGGTTGTGTATGGGCGAATGTATGGGCAGTTCGAGTCGCCTCTACAAACCGTCAAATGCAGTCGTGGATGTTTTGTTCTTCTCGCTGCTGCGGTCTGCAATAATTGCGATCGCACGACAGCGACGCTTGCTCTTTTTGATGCCTTGTGGCATTTGCAACAGCGTTTCGGGTTCCGAACGCGACCATTCGCTACGAATCCTCCACCACGTGCAACGTGCGTGCGCTACTTCCTGCCCCTCGCCTATGCACTTCACTGACCTCACCTCTGCGCTCCACATATTCCACACAAGCGACATCGATGGTCATCGTGGGCATGAGCGCACTCACTCGATCTTTGGGTTGGTATCGCAGATGCAAGCCAACTGACACGTGGCTGTACATTGAAGCTCGAAGCGAGCGATGAAGTGCACATGGAGCATAAAGCATGGCGAGCACTACAGGAGAGCTGATCAAGACGCTCCACTCGTTTTGCTATGTTGGCACTGGCACACATGCTTTAGGTGAAGGCGGCGGCGGTGGTGCTCGGCACCGAGTCGCGAGCGAGCGACTGCAACGAACTCGCAGTCGTTGAACCCGACGCAACGACGACAATCGTCGCAACAGCTCGCTTCCGCTCAGCTCCAATGTGTCGCCACTGCAACGTCGCGTCCGCTTGTCGTCGGCTGGACGCTTGCGCAGTGCATCACTTGTATGTGAGGTTAAGGTAGGACTAGCAGTCTCTCGCGCTCTCTTTTCTCTCGCATCGACGCTGTGGAGTCGTCTCGCTGCTCTCCACGCTACACAGCGAGCACTGTCGTCACGCCGCATGGGCACCGAGAATGGTCATTCGGTGCTTCTGCTGTGACAACTCTCGCGCAGCAATGTTGACGATGCCGTCGAGTGCCTGGTCGTTGCGATTGTTCGTTGAGCAGTGGTGATCTTTTGCCGCAGACTGACATGATGAGGAGTCACAAAGGTCGTCGATGTAGCTGTTACTACTGTTCTATGGAAGTCTGTAATCTGCAGCAGCTGCATTGAAGGAACAGACGTGTGACAGCTACTAGATCAGCAGAGTGTAGTGGGACGCATGCGTTCGCGAAGCAAGGTGAACACGTTGAGTGTCAAGATTGCGATACGAGCGGTTCAAATCGTCGAGATGTTCTCAATCTCTCTCGCTCTTTGAATCGTTCGTCAACGAATCAAGCGACTTGCCTCTCTCGCTCGACGCCGCCATCAGTCGCTTCCGCGTTCTGGTTCTGCGGCTCTAGATACTAACCCAACACAACCATTTTTACTGCTAGGATCTCACCAAACGTCGTTGACGGATACATAGACACCTCATCTCAGACTAGCCGATCTTCCAGCTCAACGACGTAATAGATGTAACCAATACATCGGCTATCCAGTGGCTAGTGTCGCTCAGCAACCTGGACGGACTCCAAAGAGACTTATGCTGTGCCTTCCCGTCTGGCTACCTGTCACACCGCTCCTCGAAGTTGCGACATCGATGTCTCATCGTACCCGAGGTCTTGGTCAGGTGTATGGTGCTCAGCGTCTCTTCCGGTATGCGTTGGCGGGACGCCACGGAATTCGGCGGCTACTCGATTTCTTTGGCGGCTGTGACGAGCTCCCTAGTCGTCGACACTTTGTGGATCGGTTCGCTGTGGCAGAGGACGTGACAACACGACTACGCTGGCAGCACATTTGGTT
>JAADWX010000589.1:0-18492 GCA_023336405.1 Globisporangium echinulatum | reverse complement strand
GCATCGTGCAAAGTGCTCGATACGTTTGTGGTGCTTTTCCCTGTAGTCTTGTTGTATAGCGGAGTAGTGTTGACTTGAGGGCTTGTTCGCAACGACTTCTGCGTACGAGCTCCATGGTAAGCGGTGAGCGAGGTGCGGTTCCGACATCGTTGTTGACTCGGTTTGCTCTGGTGTGGTTGTGTCTTGTGTCAGCGCAGGGTTATGAGCAACGGGTGCGGTCAAGGCTGCAAAAGTCGGAATGATAGACATTGAGCGATGCGAGCAAAGCACATGGCAGATGCCAGCCGTTGCAAGTGCTGGAGTGCGTGGCGGCCAGCTGGCCTAGTACCCAAATGATTTGCGAAGGTGGATTTTTCGTCGTACCTCAGCTTTGTGAGTGCTGGTTCCAAGCAAGTGCGTGAGTGAATAGGAGGCGACAGATTCAGATGAGATTGTACTGTGAGCAGCATTGCTCGATGAAGGAGAGCAGCAACAAATGAAGCACCCGGTTGCTTCAGTGCGCGGTAGTTGAGTTCACAGGAGACTATACTTGGTGACAGGACGTCGCGTTCGTTGTCGGCGATGAGGTACACTGAAATGCAAAATCGAGATCGACCGTGTACCTCCATCAGGTCGTCGACACAGAGAGCTCTTCTGCTTCCTTTACTCTTTGGAGTGGGTGTGCGAGCTCTGTGTCACTGTCGAACGAGTATTGCCTTTACGTTCGGCTGTAGGTTGAAGCGCTGTTTCGAGCAGATGAGAGCACAAGCGAGAGATAGAGAGCTACGAACGAAAGCACCGAGTCGAGTCCGAGCCCACCGACCCGCCATCCTATCTCGACTCTCGGGTAGTAGTGAAGAGTGTGGACGAGGTGCTTTGAGTGAGGCTGCAGCTCACACCGACTTCTCATAGTGCTGCTGACTAATGGTCAAGCAGCTGCTGTTCAGTGTCGAGTCGCTGAGCTCCAGGTCTGGTACTAGTAGTGAGGAAAAAGAGCAGCGACCCGAGTGACTGGTTGATCGTGATGAGTATTGCGGATGCACGCTCTAGGTGCCAGCAATGGCACAGGTGTGCACAAGCGTACGGTGTTCACTGTCGAGCTACTGGTAGGTGTAAGCAGGCAAGCAAGTGCGAGTGAATGTCTGGTCAATTTGTTGCAAGCATCTGCGTGATAATCAGGCTGTTTGTATCAGCATCAGGAGCAGCTGACAAGTACAAAATGACAAATCGCATTCCTACAATCAATACAATTTGCAAGTCAAACAGCGGACACTTCAGACAGACATAACTGGACTCGACATCGATCACAACTCGAAGACCAGATCAAACAAACGAGCAGAACGCGACTCGATCATGCTGCAGCAGCAAGCACAGCGTCGGCACCGGCGCTTCATACATCCTGTGAACCAAAAGAGTCGACGACGGCGCGACTCGCTGGCGCAAGAGAGCGACAGCGACGACAGTGAAGCGAACAGCAGCAGCAGCAGCAGCAGTCACGTGATGCAGGAACAGCAAGCACAGCTAGCAAACACACGAGTGCGCAACCGCGCCATGGACGTCGACGCCACCGTTGACAGCAGCGACGACGGCTTTGCATCACCTGCTGCTACTGCATCGGCAAGAGCTGTAAAGACGCAGCCGCGACGCCTGACGTCCGCATCAGAGACCAGCTTTCGCAGTGCAGACTCGCCAATGGCGACAGCTAAAGCGGCGCGTACGACACCAACGACCACGACGTCAAGCAAACGCAGTCGCGTGCTGTCGGTCGCGCTCACAGTCGGTGACTGGCTCGGTGCGTCCCATTTGATGTATGTGGTCACCATGTCTGCTGGTGCTGACGACACTGACGCGCGTGGCTCGCACAGACGTGCTCGACTACGTTGGCGTCTGGAACGTCGCACAAGTGCTGAGCATCCCATCGGCTGACTCGGTGCGTGAGTGTTTGCCGTCTCGTTATACGAGCCACTCGGTAGAACAACGCATGATCCTAATATAGGATATGTGGTTACGATCAGGTCGAAGTGCGCTATGACGGCTGGGGCACGCAGTACAACGAAGTCGTGTCGCTCAACAGCAGCCGCGTCGCGCCGTACCACACGTACACGTGGACCGTCAAGTGCTGGGCCAAGTACAGGAACTGGCCCATGTGGCCTGCGATTGTACGTTTGGCTCAGCCTACATTAGGACGTCTACCTGCCACTGCGCTGTTTGACTGACTGATTAACTACATCTGTCTCGATACAGATGACTGTGCGGGTCCCAGGCACGACTGAGGGCCATCGGAACCTCTGCACAGTCAAGAGCGTGTACGTCGACTTTGTCGACAGCAAGACGTTTGCGACCCGCTGTCGGTGCGTTTGTGTGAGTATCCTCTATTAGGATCCTCTATTAGGATCTTATAGTAGGATCTTATGAACACTGTGCGTATTGAATACGATAAGTGACACTGACGCTATTTACTATATTAGGTGCTGGGTCCGTACAACCGACGTCGTGCCGTTTGACGAAAGCTTTGACGACTTGCGGCGTCACACGACGGGCGCGAATTTCGAGTCGTCGCTCAAGCACGTGCTCCAGGCCGTCGCTACGACCAAGTTCCCGACGTTTGTGCGCGGGTCGTTGCCGAAACAGTATGCGACAACCGTCGCAGTCCCAGTCAAGAAGATGAAGCGTGCCATGGGCTCGAGCATGTGGCTCAAAGGCTTTGCCGACAACCGCGCGCGGCACAATCGCTTGCACGGCTGCGTCGACACTGCGCGCGTCGATGGCGCCGAGGAAGTCGCGGCGATCCTCACGATGCAGGACGAGATCGCAGCGCGTCTGCGCAATGAGCGACGGCAGCAGCAGCGACGTGGTGTCGTTCAGCGGTCGCCGGCCCGGAGTCCCCAGCCTTTGACCCGCAAAGCAGGTGCGCGTCTGTCTGTCTACTGTATGGTCGACAGTGTTGATCTGGATGGTCGATACTATTCTCTCGAGTCCGAGGACTCACGTGGTCGTATGTGTATACGTGTGCATACTCATGTATACACGTGTGGCTGATGCACTTGTACACGCGCAGTGAGCCCTGCGACGAAATCGCCGCGTCTAAACGTGCAACCGTCTAATGTAGGCATTTCAGCGATTCCGCACGTGCTCGTGCACAACGACGAGATCATCGTTGAAGACGACGACGACGACGACGCCGCAACAGGTCGTCGATCGTACCAGCGCCAGCTGCATCGGCGACAGCTCAAACGCAAACACGCACGGAGCAGCAACACGCCGACGCGCAAGCAGCTCGCGCTGTCGAGCAGTGCGAGTGGCGATAGCGACAACAGCGCCAGCGACGATAGAGTCAGTGACGAGCTGGTAGTAGTAGCGACGCGCAGTTACAGTCATCGGACGGCTGGACCGCATGCTGTTGGCACTGACGCGAGTGACAACGTGTTGACTCGAACGCAGCAGCAGCAGCGCAGGCGTCGACTGTCGTTGGACTTGCAAGCAGAGGCAAATGCGCGTCACGACGTGGTGCCATTTGCTCAGGCGTCAGCGCTACCGTCCGCTGGCAGCTTGTGGCTCGCAAGCGTCACAGCGAGCATCAAGCACGAGAACGAAGCAGCAGCAGGTACGACGTACACATACTGCCCGTCAATGGCCCTCTGCTATATGCGTATATGCGTGAGTTAGTCCTCTGACTGGTGGGCGACGCTGTCTAATGTAGACGTTGAGCGAGATGCAACTGGAGCGTTCGACCCAGTCGCAGCTGACGACAGCGCGAGCGACGTCTACGTCGACTATGGCCTCACGACCGAAGAGAATTCGGAGGAGCGCATGGTGCCAGACGACGTCGACGACGACACTGTCATGCATGATGCGTGCAGTACCACGGCAGTCGACAGTGTCGTAGCTCCACTCACCCTGCCACGGACAGCGATGCCATCACCAAAGCGAACGTCGTCGAAGAAGCGCCGCACGCCAAAACGTCTCATTGACGTGCGTCTCGAGCAGGCGCGACAAGCACTCGAAGCGCTCGAAGCTGACGAGCTGCAGCCACAGCGACGCGACGCAAGATTGTCACCAGCAGCTCGGCGCGTACTCGGTAGTTTGCTGCGCGTGCGGCCATCGACTGGTGCGTACTACTCAGGTGTCTGTTTGTCTATGCGTTTGTATGGAGCTGCAAAGACAAAGCACTGATGTCCCAATGACCTGCATGCGACCGCCAGTGACTTTGCCACCAGCATCGCCGACATTCGCAGTCGCTAGTCCCGACGCAAGTACCGATCAACAGGACTCGCCTGTGCGACTCGCAGATGACGACGAGATGATCGCATTCCCAGGCCTCGCAAGCAGCGACGACGACGTCCCTGTCGCGAAGCGTGCGACGACACGGAAGCGCAGTCGACAGAGCGCACTCGCGTCAGTAGCCAACAACGGACTAGTCGATCGACACGCACGACCACGGAGCGACTCGCTCGGGTCGCAGCGCGCTGACAGCGACAGCTTCGCCATTGTGCTGCCGCTACGGCGCCGGTTCTGCATGATGCGCGCGAGTGCCCGCGGTGCGTAGCTCGTAGCTGGGCGGTCCCAACACTGTTACTTGATGACTGGCTGACGTCGATTGACTGGATGGCTGACTGTGTGTGGGTCTGGCAGTCGACGCGGCGCTCGCGACTGAGCGCAAGCTGCGCGCACTGCGAGCATCCGACATCGACGAGCCCGTGATCACAGCAATCGCGTCCAACAAGTTTGCCGACTCGAGCGACGCGACTGCTACAGCAGCGACAGCGCTGGACGCATCCAGCAGCAGTAATGGTCTCACAGGTGCAGATGGCGATCCTGAACTTGCGCACTCGATGATCCGCGTCGCGAGTCTGTTGACGGACGCGCATCGCAACGACGCAGTGAGTGGTGATGATGCGAGTCCAACGCCAGATGTGCGTGCGAGCACTGACTTTTCGATTAGCGCGTGGTTCGATAGTGTCGGTGGGACCGTGAGCGAGTCAGACAGTGCGTCAGCGGTCGAGATGGAGGCGTAGTTGTATGTATGTGAGTGAGTGTCAATGCGTATACCTATGAGAAAGAGAGCATGGGTCGTGAGTACTAGCAGGACACGCGGATCTGGTCCTTCGAGCTTGAAACGATACGGCAGAGTCGATAGTGGTTGTTTTAGTCGCCTATTTTAGTCTATGCCATTGTCGATAACTGGCCACACTGTAGACGACTTTGTCATCTGCATGCAGCGCGATGGGTGACGACATTCGAGACGCGTTGACACAGCAGCTGCAGCTGCAGCATGACGACGTGCGCGCTGTAAGAGTGCCGCCGCTGTACGTGACGCGTCAGCCGCCGCTCGTGCAGCCGCTCGAGACGTCAGCGTTTGCAGCCACGACGCTCGCGACGTTTGGCGTGCGCGACCTCGGGCACGAGTGGGTCACGCTCTTCCAGACCATTGGTGCTGCCAATGGCGGCTACAGCTGCAGCATGAAGCTCCAGATCCCCGACACTGTGCTACTGAGTCCGAGCGGGTGCGGTCGCTGCGACCTCTGTATGTCGCAGTGTCGAGAAGTACTAGTATGAGCTCACGAGAAGACGTGCTTACGCGGTGGTGCTAGACTCCCGAGCATGTGGTACTCGACGACCGCGTCGGCGCACATCAAGTCGAGAAATCTCATGGTGTGTGTACATGCATGGCGATGTAGGAGAGAGTATGCGTATCGCTGCAGCATGTGAAGGACATCGCTCATGCTTCAAGGTTCTCACATGTGATGGTGCTTCTGCTGCTGAACAGCGCGTGACTCCTCGGTCGATCCTCGACGCGTTCACGAGCGGCATCGACACGAACGCACTACTGCCTGTCCACGCTGTCGCAGTGCGGCACATTGGGTTTCGCGTCGAGACACTCACGCTTCAGCAGCTCGAGGTTCGTTCTGCTGGCGACATCGTCAAGTTGGCAGTTCTGGTCTATAGCTCTTTATACAAGCGAACAAATACTGACAATGCTGATGACAATGTCGACAGGCGTTCTGTTACGAGATGGAGCAGCCACGGATCATCGAGTCGCGTCAGGATGCAGCTACTGGCGATGACGATGCTAGTGATGCGAGCGACCTCACGCCGTTCTGTCTTCAGCGGTTCATCCGTCGTGATCGCGGCGTGACGTTCCTCGTGCTATGGCGCTGCCAGCACCGCACTGACGGCCAGCCGATGCGCGACAACGTGAACGACAAGCGCTATGCACGCAGCTTCTACAAGCGACCGCTGCCATTGCTCACGAGCGACATTGTGTCCAAGTGCGACCTGTTTCTGTTGCAGCGTGCTGTTCTCTGCTGCGACAGTAGCAGCACGCGAGGCCATGCCAGCACCAGTCGAAGCAGTACTACAACAGTGTTAAACCGAACCAGTCGCAGCGATGACGCTAGTGGAGACGACGACGACGTTGATGACGACGATGCTGATGATGGTACGCACGCGAGCACAGCGCGTGGTATGTTCACACACCTCGACCTCGAGTCTGCGACGCTGTTCGACGACGCGCTGCGCACATACGGTTTTACCGAAGACGTGATCGTCCCGCAGCTCTACTACATGAAACTCGCAGCGTCTGAGATCCTGAATCGACTCAACCGCGGCCTCGAGACGCGGCAAGCCAGCGGTGCGTTGAGAGCACAACCGAGTTGTCGCTCTTTCAGACGCTACTAGGCCCATGGCAGTGCTGCATGGTGGTCTGACAGACTTCGTCTTGCTCACCACTGTTGCTTTACACACTCTCTCATCAGGCATCCTCTGCGAGTTCTTTGTCGGTGCACAGGACAAGCGCGTCTACTTCTCGGGTCTCTGCGGCACGCACTGGGAGCATGCGCGGCCGTCGTGGGAGACGCTCGCGCGCGTCGACCCCGTGTCGAGTGCGATCGCTGCGTTTCTCGACCAGCGGCGTCGCGCACAACACTCGTCAGTGCAGCATCAGCAGGACTCAAGTAACAGCAGTATTCGAGGTACTCAATTCGAACGATCAGAGACCGACAACGTCGCACTGCGCATGTTCAGTGAGCTGAATCCGCGGTTCCCGTCCGTGCAGTCGCCGTTCGTACGCACGACGCAGTGGCGAAACGAGTCGCCGCTGCTGCCACCGGACGTCTCGCCGCGGTACATCAACACACAAGTGCCCAAGAGCTTTCGCGACGGCCGGTTCCACGTCCTCTTGACGCCCAAGCAAGCCGACTCGGTGAACCGCCTGAACCTGTCGCCTCGACCGCCAGTGCGCTCGAGCGTACGTCACATGTACTCAAAACCATTCGCTACGCTCGAGCATACACGCAGCAGCAGTGACAACAACACAGTCAACAGTGCGGGTCACACACACAGTCATCAAGGACAGACGTAGTGGCTCATATCGATACGTCCTACTACTGACTAGCGAGTGCGTCCGTGCGTGCGTGCGTGACGCTAACGAGCCAACGACATGAAGTAGTTGACATGCAGCCGACGCGCTCAGCTCAGATCTGCCCAACCTTCTGCTTGAGTCCGTACAGGAGCCAGCGCTGGATGCCCCACGGCTCGTCCTCGACGTTGTATCGCGAGCCGCCCGACCAGCACTGCACGTCGATCGCAGCAGTCGCGTCTGGGTCGTCGTCGTTGCTGGCGTCAATGACAACAGCGTGCTTGCCGCCGCCGCGCGTCGTCTCGACCTTCACGGTAGGCGAGGCCGTTGTCGCAGCGCCGATCATATCGAGACCGACTAACGGCGTGCGTCGCAACTTGCGGCGGTGCTGCGATGTTGGTACCAACGGCGACGCCGCGAGCGGCTTTGCGTCCATCGCGATCGTGTCGGTCACGCGCCGTAACGCCGACGCATTCGGACGTGCTGACAGTTCGCCGTCGCGTCTGATGATGTAGATCGGACAGTCGGGTCCAGGCTCCCACTTTGCGAGCGACGAATCGTCAGTTGCAATCGGTGCTGGTGTCGGCACCGTCATCGATACTTCAGCTGCTGACGCTCGTGTTGATGTAGCATCTATGACGTCACGATCAAGCGGCCGAGTGACTAAAGCTGCCGTAGCTGCCGCTGCACTCGTTGACGGCTCGCGCTTTCCAGTTGGCAGTGAGGCTGTGCCGTCGGCACTCGCAGCGCGTCGCAAGTGCTTCGCAGTAGCAACAACGCTCGTGCGCAAACTAGGGTGCGAGGACTGCAGCAGCAGGTCGATCGCTACACACCGTAGACACCGCAGACACCACAAACGCCAAAGTCGCCAGTCGCCAGTTGTCCGTCGTCCGTCGTGTACCAGGGCCACATGCGCAGAGCAGCAGCAGCAAAGACGAACAGAGAGACACACAGAAGACAGAGCCATCAATATTCGCCACGTTCAACGCAGTCACAGTCGCAGTCACAAGCGGCGACCGCGACGCTCCGCAACGCGCTGTCTGCTCAGCCCCCCCTCTTCTCTTGCTAGCGGCTCTTGACGTCCACACAGCCGCTTCGACCTAACAGACAGTGCGCCTCGGAGCGTCGCAGCCACATGGTACGATACGATACGCAGCAGCAGCAGCAGCAGCAGCGACACGATCATTAACCTTTCACGCGCTTCGACGCGTTCCGCCGCGTACTCGCGCGTGCTGGGAGCGTGCGTTTGCGCGGTGCTGCGACACGCGCGCTGCGTCGTCCGCGCTTCGAATCGGCGGCTTCTTCGTCATCGACGTCGTCATCTTCGCCAGACGACGCGTCGTCTTCTGCCGCGTCGTTGTTCTCGTCGCTCTCCTCGTCTTCATGTAGCGACATATCAGTCGGTCAGTTACTGCGTATTGTTACTTCAGACTACCTCTCTCATTATATATGACCCACATTCACAGAAAGAGTGCGCACACATACGTACCAGCGTAGACCGTGGCGCCCACAACCTCCGTGTCGTCGTCAGCAACAGCCGTTGCATCGGCCGCTGCGCCATCGCCATCGCGACTCGACGCTGCAACGTCAAGGCCGTACAACTCGCGGTACCGGTCGCTGAACGTCGCGTACGCGTCGTGCCACGCGACAGCTCCCAACTTCTGGCGCTGCGCTGCAAACGACAGCGGCGACTTGCTCGAGTACTCGATCGGGAGCGTCCCATTGTCGACAAACAGCAATGGCGAGTCACTCGCAGCTGCGCGCTGCGTCGCTGCGACAAACTTGTGGAAGCTCTTGCCGACGTTCTTCGCAGCGCGCTCCTCAAAGTTGTCGTCAAACGACACGACGCTCTTGCGCTGCATCCAGCAGCTTTTGTCGGATTGCCCAATCGACCAATCCGAGCAGAGCGTTAGTCGCTACTAAAGAATGCCAGGTGGCCGTATCCAGCTTGCGTCGCTAGTAGAAAGAGCCGAGCCAACCAACCAACGCACCGCGAGCGCTTGTCTTCGTCAAACGAGTCAAAGAACTCGACAAAGACCTTCGTCTCGGCGTTGAGCGACTCGATCGCGCCGCGTTTCGTTGGTGCGCGGAGCACGACCTGGTCAATCGCCATCATGTCGATACAGTGAGTGGCAGTTGGGATAGCGACCTCCATGTCTATACAACAACAACAGCAGCAGCAGCAGCTTGCTTCTTCGCTCTCTATAAGAGACCGAGACGTACGAATGCGGGCCACCATGGCCACTTCGTGAGCTTGGCCCAGCACTTCTTTACGATCGTAAACATGTGCAGCGGCGCGAGGCGCTGCGCCGACACGGCGACCCACTCGTTGTACTCGTCGCCCCAGCCGTCGTACTTGATCTCGACCTGGTACGACGACGACAGCAGCAGTTGTGCGTGAGCAGCCGTCACGCCATACAGTATACACATGCACATGCACGCTCGTTGTAGACAGTGCCTCGATGCATACGCACGCAGCACTACATACCAGCTCGTCGTCCTTGTCGTCGTCCTGCGCGACGTCGACGATCACGCCCGTGTTCCAGATCCCTTCATTGTCGAGCACGTCTGCGAGCAGATACACATCGTCACGTATGTCTGCTTTAGCTACAGCAAACTAGGACGGCGCGCGCATGATGCACGCGTGCTCGCATACACACGCACACATACCGAGACGCAGCCCAATCTTGAGCGGCAGGTGTTCGCGTGTCATTTCACTCGCCGAGGTCGTCGATTCTGTTTGTGAGCCAACATTTGAACAGGTTGTCACAATCCCTCGTTTTTGTCGCTATTGCTTAGCGCTAATAAACATGCAGCTCAATTGACGAGACGAAAATGGATGGTCAGTTGATCGACGAGCAGCTCCTGCGCTGCGTGGCATGGCACTACATGGACTGAGGCGTGCTTCCTCCTACTCCTGCTTGCTCTATTTGTACATGACGCGCTGCAAACTCTACTGCATACTACTACTACTACTACAAGCTATCGATCTATCTGCCTGCTGAGAACCAAACGCCACTCACTCGACTGTTACGAGCAGCTGCAGTGCTGGCGCATGCCGCGTATCGCTATCATCGCCATCGACAGCGTAGTGTACATGCAGTGGTGTTTGAGACTCCTCATCCTCAACTACGGCCTCTACGGTCTGTGCGTCACTTACTGGATGCGCCGCTTGGAGCTGCAGCGCGTCCCACCACTGCGCAGTCTCGTCGAGCAGCGGATGGAAGTGCGGCTTGTGGAACCGCTTGGGCACGCGCAGCTTGCAACGCGGCGGCAGCAACTTGCGCTCGACGACTGCGCCAGGCAGCGCTACGAGCGCGCGCAGCGATGCGAACGGCGATGCAGCAGTAGCCGATGGATGCGCTGCGCGCTGCATGCGCTGTCGCTCTTGCGCGATCAGCGCGACCTTTTCGCCGCTGCTGTCATCACCGATGCCAAGCGCTTCAGCACTCGATAAAACGACGTCATCGTCATCGTCGTCGTCACTCTCGTGCTCGTCGCTGTCGATGCGCGAGCGTCGCTTGCACCACCCGAGCTTTACTGCTGCAAAAGCGACGACCGCCAGCAGGAGCGCGAGCACGACGTCGAGTGCCGCAGTGCTCGCGCCGAGCAGCATCTGTATGCGTGTGCCGGTAGAGATGTGAGTGTGTGCACGTGTGTGTGCGCAGTGGAGGCGCGTGTATGCTGCACTGTCGTCTGCAGACGGCGGCGAACGAGCGCTCTCACGACGCACTTGTCTTCTATGGTGTTGGTGTTGTGTGTATCAGTACTTTTCAATACCAAATCTAACTCCAAATTTGACACTAAAGTACCACTCAGATTTGTTAGATATCAACAAGACTAGTATCAATAATTTTTTTAAAAATCTGCTATACCAGCAGTCCAGTTATATAGATATTGACCAAGAGTCAGAAATTTGTTAGTTCGATCTGGAGCACACCCGTGACTCTGATAATTGTTCATTGGGTCTGATGTCACCCTATAATTTGGCGCACCAGCCTCATTGGCTATGCGTTCTACACGTTCGACTACTACTACTGTTCAAGTCGGTCTAGTAGTCGGCGCTATTGCCTGGAGTGACTTTGTGCCTAATTGCAACTTGCTGTCTGTGTCATGTCACACCGTAGGATCATATATGTATATTTGTTGTGCTGCTTAAAGCGACTTAGTCATTACCGCTCTATTTTTGCAATATCCTTATAGTAGGAAATAGGACTTCAGAGACATAGTGCAACTTTAATTGTCGTGCAAATTATGTGGTCCAATTGTGATATGTTTAGGATGATGTCGTAATTGATGGTAATAAATATTTGCAAATTGGGCTAATTCGGCTTGCACAAGCGCACCCGTAATTACATAACATACTTCTTCAATACGATAGTTAACCGTTTATTAATTTGGTGTATATATTATGTGTGCAGTTTACATCATCAGATGGCAGAGGCGACGAGTGTGACCTGTGTGGTCGGCGATTGTGAAAGATCTTACACCACTTGACGCAGGAAGCCAGTGCATGAACCTGGCGATTGTGTTGAGAGACGCGCAGCCGGGGAAAAGCATACGAAGCCAGTAACGTCTGCCGAACCGACTTGGTGTATCGCCTATACATGACCAAACTGTGGTTCTGTTACCGACACGGCACCGGCAGGCGACCACAACATCGATGATATCCGTCATAACTATGCGATCGACGACGATGCCAAACAAAACTATACGTTCGACGATATCAAACAACAGCATACTTGAACAGGTGAGCGACATCAGAGAATGGCTGGTGGATGATGACAACATATAAATGGCACCAACTAGCCACATGGAAATAGAAGCAGCACAAATGGCGATGGCGACATCTATTGTACATATATTCTCTTTTGAACTCTGAGTCAATCCCCTGTCAGCAAATTTTTGCAGTGCAACATTACACTATTGCCAGAAAATACATAATATATCATTGGATAATCGAGTTAGCCAATCAAATCTTGTCGCACAGCTATTTTCTATTGGCGCAGAAACGAGCTGATTCTAAACCGATATACACAAGTGGTGTTCCTGACTCCAACTTGTGCTGAACCTATTATAAATGCAAAAACTGCAAAGTCTAGATCGACAGACTACATATCGCTGGAGTATCCACATGTTCTTATATTTTGTCCACGTTTGTTAATCGACAAAAAATAATGTCCCCGAATATTAGTTCATGCGTTTCAATGCAAGCCCATAACGTTTCGATCTACAGCAATCCAGTCTCCCCAACGACTCTATTTTCAATTTTAAACGTCATCCAGGCGATAACGCACGACAGTCTCGATCTCGGCAAGCTCAGCGACCATCATCGACGTTACAGCTCAATCATGAAGCGGGACTGCGCTCCACATCGCTAGAAGCAGTTCAAGGTATCTTGTCTTTGAGGTTGCTCTCAGCATGCCGCGATGTTGGTCATCGGCTGGCTCCACATTACCGCAACCTTGGTGAGCGACGTATTGGAGTAGAACCTACGAGCATTTTGGTCTTCGTGGTGCTGCCATGGGTCATAGCTATTGCAGCTTGCTTGACTTCTGCAAATGGTATGTGCGGTATGCAAGAGGGTCATAATTAGTCTTGCGATAGCGGATAGTAAAACATCTGTACTCGACCAGTCTGTCCGGGTAACGAAGGTCCCTAACTCGATCAGCAGGTCCGGGTTCGTCGACGATGCTCTCTTGAGACCGACCTGTATATTGTCACACGTTATACACATTGATCGAGCACTTGCCGTTGAAGCATAGAGAACATACTGCCCCTACGATGAGCTAAGAAATTTCTAACCCACAACGAAACATCCGACTCAGTCACTACAATGCGCACATTGGCCAACCTCGTTTGTTCCAAGTGCAGTCGATTGTTTGTATGAAATGTCACAAATGCGATTCGTCTAGCTGAACACCGAATTGGTCCATTTGCGCGCTTATTAACGTTAATATGACGCCTGTTCATCGTTTCGACATCTAACTTGTTATGTGTATGGCTGCAAATCAGTATCTGTATTTTTCGCTGAAGTGCCATGATGGTTCGGTGCTTAGTCTTTCAGCTGCTCAATTTGAGACCGTATAATGGTTCTTGTGTTTTGATGTTGACCCAAATTGTAAATAAATTAGACCGAAATCTGTACCGTACATGTAGCCAGCCTCATTTGTTCCGAGAATTGATGGTTTAGTACTAACAGGATTACATGCGAATGTCCTATATTGTGTCACTGTATCGCACTACACTTTATCTGAGTTGAGTCTATATCGATTATCTTGAGTGCGCTAAGTATTTAAATCCCCTAAACAAATATTGGACATAGTCAGTTAAGCATGTATTGTAAATTCTAGTCAGTGCGTATTATCTATCCCACAACGAATCATCGGACACAATTACGATTGTGCACTCTATTTAGCCAACCTCGTTTGTTCCAAGCGCAGAGTTACTCAATCAATTGTTTATATGAAATGTACTACAGCGATCCTGTTGGAAAAATTGGCGTAATTCCCATTAGTAAACAAAAATTTTGACGGCAAAATGTATAAAATGCTAGAGGTAAAATAAAACTGCAGGTATAAACGATTGAGGGTTTATTGCAAACAACGGATCTGGAGAAGCAACACTAATCTTCTCCATCCCAGCAACGAGCTCATAGACATCCTCGGCGAGGATACCAGTGTGGCGCCAGTAGTTCGCAATGGTGACGCTTGTCACAGAGCTCCACGCTTCCGTCGCCCAAGTCATAGCGTCAAGCACGCTCACGTTGTAGAGCTGGTCGACGTCATGCACGGATATGATGCTTCCCTCGTTTTCTTCACGTTCCAAAATGCCGTCTAACTTGTCAACAATGTGCGCATTGCGTATGTTGTTGAGCCGGCTCTTGAATGCTTGTATGATGCCTGCGTCTTGAGGCTGCAGGTGCGCGGTCATATTCGGCGGAAGGAAACGTAGGGTGACATGGACAGCGCCTCGGTCAAGCGGTGCGGCGATGCATTGTCGAGCAACAACAATGTTTGTTTTCGAGCAACAACAATGTTTGTTTTCCTTCTGCTCGCATTTTCTCATTGAAATGCTCGAGCCAGGCTCGAAAAAGCGCTGACGCCATCCACCCTTTGGCCGAACTGGTGTAGTCCACTCCAAGCTCTCTCGCAGTGCTTTTGCCAAAACAACGCGGCTGGCGCGCTGTTCCGACAAAGAGCAACGGGAGCTTGCACGAGCCGTCCGCATTCGCCGCGATCGCGACAGTGAGCCGCTTCTTGTGCTTCTTGTGTCCTGACATACTGTCCTTGCTCACGGTCGTTGACGGCGCCATGCAGTAGAAATAGGCAGATTCGTCGAGGTTGAAGATGTCACGAGGGCTGTTCACCAGTTATCGCTCGCAGCTCTGCTCTACCATCTTCTACGTCCTTCAATCGCGCTGACGCTGCTTCTCCGTGCACTCGCCGAGCCTTCATGCCGTGGCGCTGCAGAAGTTTCTGAATCCAGCCGTTGGAGAATGTAAGGCTTTCGAGCCGTTGACCGCTCACATACGCCGGCGCGAGCATCAGTGCTGCCCTGATCTTCTCAGCTTTCGCTCGGATCGTCGCCCACGTGACGACGGGGAGCTGTAGCTGCTCACATCGCTCGATCCAGCGCACGAGCGCTTTCTCGAGGGGCTGCGTTCGCACAGGCTGGGTTGTCTTGAGCGTTGGGCGCGCGCGGACGGCTGTTGCTGACACAGGAGCCTTAAACAGCACCAAATGAGTGGCCGGCGACGGGTTTTTCGGATACTTGAACGACTTGGCGGCCCATGCACAAAGCGCACGCAGCAAAAGCTCCGGATGGGTGTCGCGGTGCTGGCAAAGCGCCAGCTTCTGCTGCGCTGTCAGACGGATGCGCGTTGGTCGCTCTGGCATTCGTGCTGCCTTCTTTGGCCTTTTGAAATGGTGCGAGTAACCAATTTTGCTAAAAAAAACGATACAAAACAATTTCATCGATTTAATAGGGGTATTAATTTTAAATGGTGTTTAGTAATGAGAATTATGCCTGTACTAACTTCAGGAACAAATAGGTTTTAGATATCTACATATGGATATTCAAGATGTGTATACAACTACGTATGGATTTCGAAATGTACGTATCCAATATTCGATGTCGACAGTAAAAAGCATGGAACGTAGCCATTTATGTAATTACTATACTTATGCAATCTGGCCACTTTGTTCTGTCACAACGCAACGCTCACAACACACTTGACACAACGTGTGTGTGTCGATACAACGACAATGCATAGCGACTCGAAGTGATAGATTGGAGTCGAGATGTCGTGGGTGGTTTGGAGCCTGAATCCATCTTGCAGGTTGACTCTTCGACGCCTCACAGTCCAGCTCGATCGATATGCGTGTCCTCGTCGCGAAGTGGGCTGTTGTTCTACTCGTGCTCTGACTTGCTTTGCGCATCCACAACAGGTCGCATCTCGCGCAGTGCTCAATCAATCTGTAGCGATCGAAGCTTGCCGCAATGTTGAGGTTGAGATCAAAATCATGCTTGAGCTCAAGGTTGAAAGTCGAGTTTCATCTCGACTCAATCTTGACACGAAAAGGGCATCAACGAGGTTGCAGTATCTTGGTGAGTGGTTGCGAGGCCACGCACGCAAGTCACAAAAACGAGTGAGAAAAGCCAACTTGAGCTTCGTGAATGTTGATCCGAATTGCAGCCAATCATCGCGCGCCGTGACGCAGGAGCTCCACATATCATTGCAACGATATTCAGCAGCGATTCCCTAGCTATCAGCTAGACATGCATTGTTGCTGATTGAGTGATCGATCATGCCACGATGGCCACGATGATATGTCTTTCCAATGGACATGCGCTCAAAGCACGCGCGTGCTGCAGCGAATCGCTGCGTGCAGACACCTCAGCACACGCACAACAGCATGACCGACACCTTGGCACGTGTGCTGGTCGAATGCGTACACGCACACGCGCTCGGGATTGGATTGATGCGACTCTTTGCTGCTGACCAAGGTGGATGGGTGTAGTGGATGGGTCAGGATCCGGTCGTCGCGTTTGACAGCACAAACGTGCGCGTCTTGTAACGCAAGATGCGTGGAGTGACTCGCAGCAGTGATTGGGCGTGACTATGCGTGCGAATGTCAACAGGCGAGAGACATCATCGCATGGACGCGACCTTGCTCCTTAAGTATCGAACATACCTCGCTCCTTGCTTGAAGTGCATGGCACTGCCTGCACATTGTGCTCCCGTTGCTGCTGTTATGCATCAGTAGGACTACTGTTCTCTGTGTTCTTTGTGTTTGTATCCCTCGGCGCACGCAAACAGCAGCATCCCAAACGACATCATCCTCACGATCGTGAAATGCGCAAAAGATCGCTCGCTCCCACTGCACGAGCAGCAACAACTCCCTCGCATTTGCTGCGCTCTGCACCACGCATAAGAACGACAAGAGCACACTACGCATGTGCACTTCCTATCCAATCGCCGCGAGTGGTCACGCACACGTGGACGCTGCGTGCCTATCAAGCGCCACCTCTTGATCAATGCACAGGTTGGACAGTCGAACAGTATACAGTGTAGCAGTTTATAATTTACTAAATACGGTTGCGAGCGAGTGGATAACGACACCGTCTCTCTCACTCTAACTCTCAAATGTGCGTGCGTCTGTGCAGCTCCTTTCCAGTCGAGGAGCCACGGACGCACTATAGCGAATGCGTATGTACTCGCAACTAGATCTCGAGGTCGAAAATCAGGTCGCCGAGCGCTTCGAGTTCGCTGCTGCTGCTGCCGCCATCGGCGTCCGGTGGCAAATGCGGTGATGGCGCGTCGCTGTCGTCGACGAGAAACTCGCACGCACGTCCGCACGCGCACGCGTTGCAGTCGTCGTCCCAGCCCTTGAACGCGTTCGTTTTGTTCGTTGGGATCGCCATTGGCGTCGTCGTTGCGCGTGGTTCGAGCGCATGGCGACTGCGTCCACAGCACGGCAGTGCGTCGGCTCGGCCATTGCTACCAAAGCGCTGCTGGAACGCATTGGGTTTGCGCATGCCTTTGCGTGCCATGTACGCTTCGAGGCGCGACTGGTGGTCGCGCAATGGCGTGCCGCTGCCGCGGTCCGACTCGCAGTCGGTCTCGGCTTCGGACGAAATGACCGACTCGGTGCCGAGCGACGGGTCCTGCATGAACGCTGCCGGCTTGCGTGTATGCACAGTGAATCCAATACTGCCGGCTGTCACGGGAAGGCTTTGTGTCTGGAGTCCTGCCATGCTGGTTGAGCTGTGCGGTGGGTTGTTTGTGTGTGTGTGGACAGCAAGTGCTTTGGGGCGAGCTGCAACGGAGAGAGACCGAGGTGTTTGGGCGTGCGTGCGTTGGGAGGCGTGTGTGTGGCGTGTGGTGGTGGTGGGCGGCAGCAAATAGCAGCAGCAGCAGCGAGGCTACAGATGCGCTCAACTCGACAATTGCAGAATGCGTAGCGACGCCACAAGATGAACGTGCGTGCAATCGTATTTTAGCGAACTGTCGGTGTTAGCTGCGAAAGACTATGTGCAGATTCAATTGCACTTGTTGTGGCACGTTCGATGCTATTGAGCGGGAAGATCGCGGTTGCACCTCGTTTTCTGCACGCTCACGCTCGTGCGTCTGCTGGACGCATCGCAGAAACAACAATGCAATTGTGCCATTGGACTGCGTTCGCTATTGCGCGGATGTAGTGGAATGTAGGTTCTTGATTGCGCATTTTTTGGACGCGATCATCAACCACACATACTTGCTGTTGGTATAGCGACCGCATCTTCGAGCTCGAAACACCTGGCGATGACGGCGATCGCTTTGCCGTCTCCATGTGCATGCATATGCGCTTATGCTGATCGAGTTTAAACACATGTGCTCCAGTTATCTGTTGCTGCTCATGAACGAGCGATTCACTCGCAGTCATTCATTTTGCACGCACGAACCACCTGGCGCCCAGAAATCTCTGCTGGCTTGTGTTCAATATGGACGGACTGATCGAGCCATCCAGATGTTTGCTCTCTCTCTTGCTTTGAGTATCCGATTGACAAACCACGAATCCGTGGAATCACTCGTGCTCTTCTTCACCCTTCCACTTCGCGCGCACGCAGCTGCTGCAAGGTTCAAGCGTGCTCGTACCTAACCGAGTGTGAGT
>JAADWX010000588.1:0-18495 GCA_023336405.1 Globisporangium echinulatum | reverse complement strand
CTTGCCGACTTGCCCGCAAGTGATCGATCTGAAGATCCGAACTTGCGATTGACCGGAGAGCTCCAGTCCGCCCACTGAGCACGCACTGAGAAGAGCAAGACGAACTCTGTGCTTTCCTGCACCCAGCGCTGCAGTTCTGAATCGAGTGTTGTTGTTATCGCTGTCCTTCCCAAACCCTGTGTTGGTGTCCAGAGTACGGAGTCCGATGCACCAGCAGCACTTGAGCTCGTGCTCGACCTCTTTGCTGCTAATCACACGATTCACTGTGCATTCGATGCGACAGGAGCACACTTACACAAGCGAGAGACCGAGAGTTCACTTTGCTATTGTGTCGCGTCGTACACGCCATCATGCAGTCCAGTTGTAGCGTCCTCGCTCCTCCTCTTTCTGCCTTCCATCCCAGCGTCTCGACAAAGCAAATCGACGCGCACAAGGCGAGCAGAAGCACCAGACATGGTGACGTTTGTGACCTCACGAGTGTCGAATTGGTAATGCAGGACGACATCGTTGGGTGTTAGTTTCGACACACACATAATACACAAAGCCACCACGACTCTGGTCTTGACACTGTGTGTACATATGCTGACAAGCAAGAGCTGCTGTGTCATGTGGCGCCTGCCGAGTTGTTGGTTTTGGACATTCCGCATTTGGTTGGCGGGCAAGTTGGGAAACACTCTCTTTTCCCGTTTGTTGTTGTTGTTTGTGCCACCTGTTCGTACTTGATCGAGTCTTGCGCGCTGGCTCTTTATGTCGCGTTTCTTGAAGCAACGTTGTAATGCTTGTGCCTCCACATTTTTGCAATACAAAACAACAGCAACAGCATCGAAATTCAAACACTGCAACGTTTGAGCTGCCTGCGTGAATTGCCGTTGTGAGTCGCCGCGCGGTCGATCAGTCAGTGACTTTGCAGTACTGCTCTTCTGACGTCCCCCAGCAGGTAGCAGCGCAATGACGGACGATGGCGACAGGACCGACGATTGTAGCAGCGCGCAACGACACACACGTGTACGCTCAACATACAGCACAATGGCAGTCACGTTGCTTGCACTTGCACTCGCTGCTAGTACACAGCACGCAGACGCAGCGACCGAGCCGTGCGTGAACGCGAGCACAGTCGTCGTCGGCGACAGCGACGCAGAGGCAGTCGCATACGACGCAGACTGTTTAGCGCACCGCATCAATGTCGCGCTGCCAACACGCGCGCTCAACCTCTCGGCACTCGCACTCACGCGCATCCAGAGCCTCCCACGCGTCGACGCACTCGACATCAGCAACAATGCACTCGAGAGCTTCGCACTCGGCACCGACATGGACATGCACCAACTGTACGTTTGCAATTTACATGGCTGTGACTGTAGCTCACGGTCGATCGTGACACTCACACTCACTCACATACACGCTCCCAATGCTGCAGGGACTTGCATGCGAACCGCATTGCTGATCTCTCGGCCGTTACGTTCCCGCCGCGACTGACGTTTCTGTAAGTCAATTATCGAATTCTACAATCTCGATATTGTAGCTATTTGAGCCAATTGCTAACACTCTCTGTATGGCTACTATAGCGACTTGAGCCAGAATCAGATCGCAGTGCTTGGTCCACATACGTCGTGGCCGACAGCTGCGCTTCTCCAGACACTCGTGCTCGACGCAAACCCAGTTGCGACAATCGCGACTGCAGCATTCGCGCCATTGCGGTCGCTCCAGCGCCTCTCGCTCGTCAAAACGGCGCTCACGAGTCTCGACAACATCCAGTTCCCAGCCTCACTGAGTGTCTTGTACGTAGCTGCTCGTGTTGTCGCTACTTATGACAGCAGTGTATACTAATGTATACGGTATACTATACACGACTCACCGACTGCTACAGGAACGTGAGCAGCAACGCACTCGATAGCGTTGCAACCAATTTTTCGAGTCTCCCAGCTGCGCTCGAGACACTGTACGTCCATCTGCACTACTCGATCGCTTGGCTTGGTTGGACACTGTCGATAGACCCTCACATTGTCTCGTTATGGCAACGACGCGCAGCGACTTGAGCAAGAACCGCTTGACGAAACTGCCAGCGCGCATCGCAGCACTCGAGTCGCTCGTCGAGCTGTACGTCTCTGCGTATGCGTGTGTATACCAGTCTGCTGCTGAATGTAGACTGCTCTGGTCTGCTTCTATTAGGAACCTCGCATCGAATGCGATCACGCGGATCGAAGGCGTGCAGCTGCCCAAGTCACTCAAGAAGCTGTACGTTGCTGTCTTTTGTATATTCGTATACTATTATACACATCCCAACCCACACCGAGACTCACTTTCATCTACATCAATAGGAACTTGGACGGCAATGCACTCGTGCTGCTCGAGATCTGTCGCGCAGACGTTCCGACGCTCCTGCAGCTCGAGCTCCGCGTGCCGACATTTGCACTTGCGACATGTGCATCGCCCGACGCAACACTCGAGATGATCCACGGCATTCCAGTGTGCGTCATCCCCGAGTGTCTGGTAGAACCAACTGGCTCTATTGGTTCAAACCTAAAGAGAGCCAGTGTAAGTCCATCGCCAACGCCATTGACGCCGGCCACAGCGACGCCACCGCCGGACAACGCGTCGGTCCTCAACAACAGCTCAACTGCCCGCAGCTCATCCGCGTTCTCATCCAAGGCGATCGTTGTGATTGGCAGTGCTGGCTGTTTGCTTGGCCTTATAATTGCGGCGCTTGCGTTCGCTCTCGTCCATCGGCGTCGGTTTGATTCGCATCACAACAAGCGCGCGAGTCGGCACTACTTGTCGTTTGTGCTCGAGCCACGGACCGATGTGGACGACGACGACGACAATCGCAAGAGCGACAGCAGCAGCTGGGTCTTTGATCGTCCACGTCACGACTCTGGACCGATGTTCCCCCACAGTGTTGCGCTACTCGAAGAGGCTACTGACAATGACAAGCCGCGCAAGCCCGGGCTTCTCGACGATCTTCTCGTATACGAGATCCCACCTGAAGAGCTCACGATCCGCGGTGCTCTACCGTATACAGCGACGAGTACCAGTGCTGGTTCGATAGCAACTGCAACATCAACAACACTGTCGACAACAACACTGTCAACAGACCCCTACCACGCGCTGCTACTCGCCGAGTTCCAGGGCTTCCAGGTCGTTTTGCATGCGCGGCTGCGGACCCGCAAGTCCAAGACAAAGCGACGCGACGAACGTGCGTTCATCGAGCGCGTGCGTGTCGCGAGTAGCGTCGACCACCCAAGCGTCGTGCAGTTTATCGGCGTGACGTTTGGGACGACGAAGCAGGGCCAAGCGACGCCACTGAGCTGGACGTTTGCGGCTGTGTTTGAGTACATGCACTGCGGGTCGCTCGCTTCGATGTTTGCACGCGAACAGAGTCGCCGCGCCCGCAAGCAGTACGTCTCGAGCACCAAACGACTTGATCCACAAGGGGCTACTACAGGAGTCGCAACTGACAGCCCCAACCTGTTTCAGTGGTTCCCAACGAGTAGCTCAGAGGCGACTAGTTCCGAGTCGGACTGGCGCTGCAAGCTCTCGATTGCGCTCGACATTGCAATGGGCCTCGTGTACGTTCACGCGAACCAGTTGGTGCTTAATCGGCTGTCGGCGCACAACGTGCTTGTGAACGACCACGGCGAAGCGAAGCTCTGCGCCCTTGACTTTCGAGCTATTGGGACCAGTCAGAATGATGACGTAGTCGACAACAACGACGACTCGATCCGCCAGAGTGCGCGCATCAAGATGCGGCGGATGATGAACTTCAAGCCGTCGTCGTTCACGCAGTCGACACTTGGACTGTCGCTGCTCCACGGCGGCACTGGTGGGAACGGGAACGCTACTAACAGTGTCTCGGGTCTACCTTCGACACTGTCGACACTGTCCGATCCATTCAACCCGGTGGTGCGAGCCACGAAGCGCGACATCTACGCGTTTGGCCTTCTACTATGGGAACTCGACACGATGCTCTCGCTCGATGCCGTGCAGCGGTCAACGACGACGTCCTCAGTCGCTACTGGCTCGATAGCCGACGAACCGCATAGTCGCTTGCAGTTTACCGACGAGTGTCCACGCGAGATCGAGCGGCTCGCGCGGCGGTGCTGGAGTGCTGAGTTACGGCAACGACCCGATGCGCTCGACCTCCAGGAAGAGCTCGTATCGCTGCTTGAAGGCCGCATTACAACGAGTAGTCACCACGCCGTGAGCTCGTGGCTCCGGACGACGAACCGCAGTTTACTCAGTAGCTTCGCATCATCGTCGTCGCAGCTGTCGGTGTCGTCGAGTCTCTCGTCGTCGTCGGTCTACGCCGAGACCGAGTTTGAAGCCAACGTGTGAGGACGAAGTGGAAGGCTAGTGAGTCAGCGAGTCTCGCACGGTTAAGGCGATCGGTCGATGTTGATAGGGTCGGGAGGGAGTTGTAGGGTCATGAAGTGGTCGCCTGGATGGTCAGGACGACTTCATAGTGCGAGTTTGATGTTGTAGCGTCCGGTAAGGAGAGAGCGAGGCAGTAAGGATGAGGTATTTATCACAATGGCATCCGCACTGACTGACTGCCAACGAACTGTCTTCCACCGTCGATCTTCAATGTAAAAGGCGACGAACGATCGATACACGCAGCATCTGCAGTTCTCGCTGTCGCATCAGTTCTAACACGCGAGATCGGTTCGGTGATCGGGCGAGGCAGCTCGATGGCAGCTGCTGCAAGGCTGGAGACCACAGCAGTTGTTCACTTCCAAGCACTCCGACACACTGGACAGATAGTGTAGGCGTCGTGCTGTGCACTTATGTTCTTCCGTCCTGGCCAGTTCGTCAAGCGCCGTACGTCGCGCGTCGTACGTTGTGCGTTTCTCGATATCCATGCGGTTCGAGGCGAGACCACTTTGCTCACGCGTGGACCATTAGACCGACGTGCCTTGATGAAGAGATCGTTATCAAGAGGCAGCATCAGCAGACTTGGACCCGTACGACAGCACAATAGTCACTCGTCTGTCGCCTTGCAATGCCTTTGCTGTTACCTAGCTCATGCTTGAGTGAGAGCAAGACTTGCACTGTGCATCCTCTGCTAGCGTGGACGATTTTTACATTTTGGTGAGGTAAAGTTTGGTATGTCGGTGTTCAAATTTGCTTATGCAAATTATTTCGTGGTTTAGTGCAGTCATAGTTTTTTGAGTGAGATTTGGATATACAATAGCAAACCTGACATTTGGTGTGCAATTGCATTTCAAGTTAGCTGCCTCTCAAAGTGGGTGATATGTGGATAATATATTTTGTTCCCTGACGTCATTGCATGCATTGCAGACGTTTTCCATGGTAAACAGGAAAATTGAAAATAGCAGCGTTGAGTAAAGCCGATTCGACTCTAAAAAGGGAAAACCGCAAAAATAGACGAACATAACCGAACTGACTCGCTGACTGGCGACACGATCGCACGCTCTGACGCTCTCGCGCCAGCAACAAGCAACAAGCAACAAGCAACGAGCACACGTTTTGTCGTCGTTGTCGAGACCATCGCCGCAGCCCGCCCTCAGACAAGAAGCTGCTCGGCGAGATCCAGTTGCGAGCGCGTGCGTTCGTTGCATCTCGCAACGTCCAGACAAACAACAACAACAGCAAAAGCAACAACAAAAGCAACAGCGTCGTTGCGTAAGAGCGTGAGCGCACGCTGCCAACCTTTGCCCTTTGCCCTTTGCACACAACAACAACGCCGCGTGTGCGCCATTTATATACCGCACCAACACCCACAGCAGCAACAACAACAGCAACAACAACAGCAACAACAACAAACGCTGCAATACAATGCGGCGCGGGATGCCCGCAACAACTGCTACAGCTGAGATGCGGCCGAGCTACCGCAGCACAACGTCGGGCACGTCGAGCGCTGTGCCAGGCAGCGGCACGATCCTCGTGAATCTCGACGTGTTCATCCAGCGCGCGACTGTTGGGCACGACATCTCGCCACTTGACGAGGACCTCATCGTGCTCTTTCGGCGCAACTCGAAAGAGATCACGTCCGAGCCGACGCGGTGGCACTCGGACCACGTCGCTGAGTGGAACCAGCACGTCGGCATCCAGACGTCGCTACTGCGCGGCAAGCGCGGCCCAAACGGCACGTTGGCGACCGAGTTTTTGAAGAAAGAGTACGAAGTCGTGCTCGTTGCGGTACGTCGAGATGCCTATCCCTGTCAAGATGGCTATCCCTGTCGAGATGCATACGCCACACTCACCATACATATGGCCTTGTACGCCTGCGTAGCTCCCGAGCCACTCGGCAGTTGCGCTCTTCACAGTCGACTTTGCCGACCTCGTGCAGCCTGCGAACCCCGTGCGGCACAAAGTCTACCGCATCGCGCCGCTCAAGTGCAGGGACCTCGCTGCTGTCCTCGAGTTTGAGATCGTCTGGGACTACGCGGTCAAGCAACCCGTGACATCTACTGGCAGTGTCTCGATCGCGGGCCTACCGCCTGCATCGTTACTCTCAACGCTCAAACCGCCAACTTCGTCGCGTAACCATAGCCATAACCCGAACCTTCACGGGTACCCCGACACGGCGTCGTCGATCTCGTCGCGGCGGACAACTGCGAGCATGAGTTCAGCAAACAGCGACCGCGACCCGCTCGCCGACTTGGTGAGTGGAAGCACTGGCGCGAACAACTGCACCGATTGCCGCGCGTCGAAGCGCCGCCTCGAGCGCAAAGAGATGCAGATCCTCCAGCTCGAGACGTTTTTGAAAGAGTCGCAGAAGCGCCTCGACTCGCTCGCGGGCGCAAACGACGAACTGGCTCTCCGTGAACAGGCCGAGACGACGAATGCGCTGCAGTACAAGGCGCTGACGGCCCGGCTCGTCCAGGAGCTCGAAATGGCGTTCCAGTTCTGCGCATTGCAGGTCGTTGAAGCGAATGATGCGTCATCGATGACGTCATCCGCGACAAAATCGTTCATGTTTTTGCCGCAATTCGAGTTCATGGAGCGCGTCAAGCAGTTGATGACGGAACTCGAGGCAGTTGCAGGGCCCGATGATGACGCCATCGGGTTGAGTCTTTCGAAACCGAAAGAGTCGGTGCAACAAGCGTGGCAGCGCTTTGACTTTCGCCGCGAGATGCGTGTTGCGCTCGAGCGGAACCAGCGCCTGCAGCAGCAGCTCGCGTTCTTGGGGCGTGCGCTTGCGTTTGAGAGCAACGGTGATGCGTCATCGATGACGCAATCATCGCGGTTGCAACGGACCGATACTGCAACATCTGGCGATACGATTGGCGACGGCAACGAGTCGGTCAACAGTTTGGATGATGCCGACAATGATGACATCAACACTACGTCATCACGCCCAGCGTTTACGATGACCGAGCAGCTCAACAACCTCGAGCGCGAAAACTTTGGGTTGAAAGCAAAGCTCGAGCGCGCGCTTGCCGACCTCAAAGCGATGACGTCATCAGCGGCTACTATTGAAGGTGGACCAACAAGCGACTCGGACACGGGCGACTCGCACAGCTCGAGCAGCCGCGTTGTTCACGACGACATCGACGAGGACGACATTGACGATGTCGACGTTGACGTCGATGATGACGTCAACAATATCGCAGCACTCCACCTCGAACTTGAACGCGCGCAGGATGCGATTACGCAACTCGAACAGACGAACGCATGTGTTAGAAGCGACAACACGCGGCTCGCGAGCGAACTTGTAGCTGCACAAACAACGATCGACTCGCTCGAGCATCGCGTTGCGGAAGCTACGTCATCAATGACGTCATCAACGGAACCGCCAGTTGTTGACCAGTCGCCAGCTGCTGCTGCGCCGGGCTTCCTCAACAAGATCTACCAGGACGTCGGGAAAGCCAAGTTGGCGCTCGAAGAGAAGGTCAAGCAGCTGAATCTGCTGCTGCGACACGCGACCGACGAGAATTTGCAGCTGCGCGCAGCAGTCGAGGCGCTCGAAGCAGCAGCTGCAAACGAGCCAGTTGCGCCAGCGGCGACCAGCGATCGTGCTGCCGCCGACCGCGAGTGGGTCGCAGCGCTCGAACAGCAAGTTGCAGCGCTCCAAGCGACGCTCGACGACAGTTCGAACCGGCTTGCTGCGAGAGACCATGATTACGCAATCTTGGAGCGTGACCTTGCGACCTGTCGCACCCGCATCCGCGATTTCGAGACGCAAATCGAAACGCTCACGGCAGCAGCTGCGTCTACGTCATCGATGACGTCATCGAACCCACTAACTAGCAATGGCGGCAACGACCGCAGTGATGACGTCATCGAGCTCACGAAGCAGCTCAAGCTCGCAAAGCAAGAGGTCATGCAGCTCCGGTACCGGAGCAACCAGATCGATAGCGTAAACGAACGCCTTGATGACGCGCTCAAAGAGAAGCGGACGCTCGAAGTGAAGCTCACGGCGCTCGAAGGCCAGCTGTTTGACCACCGGAGCCGCACGATCAGCGACAATTCATTTGCAACCGACCAATCAACGCTCGTCGCTGAGCTCCAGAAGCAACTGGACCAGCGAGCCAGTCAGTTGCTGACCGTACAGCGCGAACTCGAGAGTGTGCGGCGCGAGCAGAAGAAGATTGCGTCAATAACACATGCCGACAGGTTGGCCGGGAATGATGACACCATCAACGACTTGAGCCACAAAGTCGCTGCGTTTGAGAGCCAGATCGCGCAGTTGATGCGTCGCATTGATGTTCAGACCCAGCAGCTCGAAGCAGTTGACGCGCGTGTCGCACGGGTGCAGGGCGAACGCAACGAGCTCGAAGCGATTTGCCACGAACTTGTGCAGGAACTGGACGCGATTGCGCAGCGCAAGAGCCGGAGCAACGCCGGAGCGTCATCGGAGCCAGTCGACAGCGGTGATTTGCCCCGCACGTTTGCACCAGTCGCTGTCCCAATGCCTCCATTGTCGGTTATAACATCTACTGGTAAAGTCACGGACCGGTACGCGAGCGCATTAGCTACAACATCGGCCGATAGTGTGTCGGTTGTATCAAAGACGCCCGTTGCTGCAACGCACAGCAAAGTCGCGCACTTGATCAAGAACTTTTCGAATAGCGACGATGTTACAACCGACGGACGGCCAAGTGACCCTGTCACGCCCGTGAAGCGCGTGTCGAAATTTGATTTTCGGACCCGCAATGGCTCGAGTGCGAGCGGTAGCAGCAGTGTGACTGATGCGATGCGCTTTCGGTCGGGCACGGCGAGTTCAGCAGCGCGCGAGTAGTGAGTAGCAGGATGTGTATGTGAGAGTTTGTATGTGGTCGGTAACTAAGACTATTAACGGACAGTTGGACTCACTCTTTTGATTTGCCATAGCGTAGTGTCTATCTCATATGGTCGCTATAGCAACACATGGTAAAATACGTATATAACAAGCGATTCATTGCCGTAACTACATACATAGCAGCCGACGTCACGCGCTTCGCAAACCATCACGCAGTATAGTCGGCGCGCTTGTAGCGCCACTGAATGCCGTGATGCTGCGCAACGCCATCGTCGTCACTACAGTCGCTTTGCCTTGTTCGCAAGCGCACGAATGTTTCTCCACGCACGTACACTGGGTTGACTGACACACAACGAAACCCGTCGTGGCATGCGTCTCTCTAGGCCGCACGCAATCGCCTCCGATACGACCAGGCGAGCCACTAAACAGCAACAAGAAGGTCGTAGCTGCCATTCATGAAATGCATCAGTGTGTTGACGTGCATGTATGAGCCAGTTTCGTCAACGCTCCTAATGACACGTCGCTGCGCGATCGACAAGCAGCTCACGGCAGGTACGCGACTACGTGTCCACACAAGCAGTCACATACACAGATACACAGATACAGTCACAAATAGGTCAGTCCAGCTGTTCATACAGCACGACAGCACCACCAATACACACACAGAGCAATGTCGTACGATACGTGTCGCAAAAGTCGCGGAGCTGCGGCACGGCGCGCGCCGAGAGCGTCGGGTACGTGTACGTGATGAGACAATACACGAGCTGCTTGCTCGCATTGTTTTTCTTCTCGACGCGGCACAGCGCAATGCCTTCGCCTTCTTCCGCTGCAGGGTCGCCACGGCGGCCGTAAATAAGTGGCGGGTGGAATCTGGTGATTGCACGCCGTGTGAATGAGATTATTTGCCATTAAATACGTATATAACGACGTATATAAAATACGGGACGGCGCGTACCGGTGCACGTCGTACTGCTCGTTGAGCAGGATGATGCCCGAGCCAATCGTAGCATCACGCTTGTCAAAAAGTTTGAGGAACGCACTGCATACACATACACAACAATAGATAGGCAAGAGGGGACGACAGTCGCGTGAGTGTGGACGCGTCGACATTCGCAATCATACAAATACAATATGCTGCATCGACGTACTCGATCTCGCCGTCGAGTGGCTTGACAGTCGCAGCGACGACGCGGCCGTCGCTCTCAAACACGATCGCTTTTGCCCACTCTTTCTGCTCTTTGATCGCCTCGAGGATGCTCGTGGGGGTCACGGCAGTCGGCGGTGTCGTAGCAGCCGCTGCGCTCTCATTGTTTGTCGTCGCTGCTGCTGCAGCAGTGCCTGCAGCTGCCCCGATTGCTGTGCTACTAGCAGCAGCGTCGTCGAGCAGGTTCGTGCCGCTGACCGTGAGGTTCGACGACGACGACGCAGTGCGCAGCGTCTTGGCGTCCATGCTTGCGTCGGTGTGCGTATGTGCGTGTTCGTACTTTGTGTATGCAAATGCCAAGTGAGCTCAATTGAAGTCGCAAAGTGCTGCTTCATTCGTGCATTGTATACAAAATAGAGGTGACACTCGGGAAATACGACATCGTACCTAGCAGGATCAACAACGTACGTACGAAACACGAAACGCTTCATCTGCACAGACAACAAACAACTCGCTCACTTGCTCAACCTGGAGCTGTCAAAGGCAGAACAAGCAGACAACAGCAGCCAATCGAATGTACATGCAACTCCTACAGCGCAAAAGCTGCTGTACAGGTATTGCTGGATTGCTGGCAGCTGATCGGACAGATGCTTGACTGTGACGAATTGCATCGACGTACCAGTGTTGGTAGAGTCAAGCTTGCCAACGTCGTACTTCTGCGTCAACGACGACGCGAACACCACCACGAACAGCAACGCATGCAGATCAGATGAGGAGGTGCTTTGTTCTCGTGCTTGGACTGCAGCAGTTATGGGTCACGCCCACTCGAGTATGGCTAGCACTTGCTGTCGAGAGGTGTTTTCGTTGTGCAAATCTCAGTTTCAATGCTGAATCCTAAATTTTAGCAAAAGCGAATTGACACGTTGAATCAGTCTATGTGGACCACTTCAGAACCGTCACGTACTGGCATACTAAAACCAAGTCGGTAGCTACAACAACGTCTTGCAGTTCGACAATCACAGGCGACCAAGCAACGCAGATGATGAAGCCGCAGCGCTACACGGACAGCGTTGATAGCGCTCGATGGCGGTCGCAAGCAGCAGCTTCGCACGCGCCAGCATTCGGTGCGTTCATTGCCGCTGCTGCTGCACGGTCAACCGACGACGACAGCGACGAGAGCGAAGACGACAGTAACGAGAGCGACACGAGCAGCGATGCCAGCTACGACAGTCAGAGCGACGACAGCGATGATAGCGATGACAGTGACGCGAGTAGCGATGACAGTGACGCGAGTAGCGATGACGATGACGAACTGGTCAATGTGCGTCGCTACAGCCACGCGGTCAGCAACGCCAACCGTAACGCGAGCCTCCCTACACCACGCCAAGAAGCTGGCAGCAACATCACATCCACCAGTTCAAAGCGACCACCACCAGCCGCAACGGCAAGCAGCAAGAGTTGGTACTGCGTGTCGTGCGACGAAGCGTTTGCGAGCACTGGGGCGTTCAAGCTGCACTGGAAGATGCACGTTACGTGCAGCTATGCACACTGCAGGGTCTCGACAACGCGCGACGCAATGGATCGACACGTCGCAATTGCCCATAGCACAACGACGACTGAGAACGCACGACCGAGTCGCCGCGCCCTCGACCTCGCCACGTTGTGGATGAGTGCGCTCGTCGCTCCAGCTCCAGCAACAGTGCAGTTCCCACCGCGCGGCTACGTGTGCAAGCGCTGTGGCGTTCCAGGCCACTTCTACAACGACTGTACAGCCTCAGCCAGCAAGCCCAGCGCTATGAGCGCACCATCCAAGGCGACGTCCAAGGCGAAGTCGACGGCGCGCAGCACGTGGCGCTGCAACAGTTGCCATCTGACACTGCAGTCGGAGTTGAATTGGACGTCGCATTGCAACGACCACGTCGCGTGTCCAAGCCCTGACTGCAGCTTTGCAGCGATCACGCGGATTGTTCGCGAACACGTCAAGACGCAACATGCAGATGATGCAGCTGTCTGTGCGATGCCACTTGTGCCACCGGTCAACAGCTTTTGTACCAAGTGCAGGCAGTCAGGCCACTGGGCAAGTGGCTGTCCGCGTACTACGAAACAGGCAGCTACGACGGCTGTGAAGACGCTGCCTAGTGCTATCGGTGCCGTTCGGACGGATATGGGCGCATCAGCCAAGACGATTGACAAGGCCACGGATCCGAGCAAACCGTGGCGCTGTGAAGTGTGTGACAAGGACTTTGCGCTTCAGTCCTATCAGCTCCAGCACGTCCGTGACCACGTCGCGTGTGCGTATCCAACGTGCAACTTCCGTGCGTCGTCGTCTGTCGTGACGCTGCATACAGCAACAGCACATCCACTGCGGTCGAGTGGTGCGACAGTCGAGACGCCAGGTAACGATGTCCGAGCCTGCACTACCGCAGACGTCAAGCGCAGTGTTGCAACGCCGTCAACTTCGGATCACTCGACAACCACGTTGTGGCGCTGCGGACCATGCAACAAGGCCTTTGCGCTCGAGCTCGAGCTGACGACGCACTGCGGCGATCACGTCGCGTGTCCGAGTCCTGACTGCAGCTTCGCAGCGATCACGCGACTTGTTCGCGAACATGTGAAGACACAGCACGCAGACGACGCAGCTGTCGGTGCATTGCCACTCGCGCCTCCCGTCAACTATCGCTGCGACGTGTGCAAACAGCCTGGGCACTGGGCCATTGGCTGCCCACAGCGCAAGGCATCAGTTGCTCAAATGTCGACATCGGTCGCGACTAACAGTAGCAGCAGTAGCAGCAGCGACAATCAGCCTGCGTTTGCTCGAACCACGTTGTCCGTTGGAACGTGGCTGAAGAATGCAGGGCCACCGCCAGCCACTTACGTTTGCAAAGCATGTGGCGAGCGCGGCCACTACATCTACGACTGTGCAAAGCGACTACCTCGGGCTCAAGTGGCGAAGACCAACGCGCCGATGTTAACAACAGCCAAGCAGCAGCTCAAGTGCGAGTCGTGCCTCATGGTGTTCAGCCACGGATCGCAGCTCGCGTCACACTACGGTGACCACGTCGCGTGTCCAAGTCCCGACTGCAGCTTCTCGGCAATCACGCGGCTTGTTCGAGAGCATATTGAGTTACAGCACGCGGCCGAGCCAGCTGTGCGCGCATTGCCACTGACGCCACCAGTCAACTACCGCTGCGACGTGTGCAGCCAGTCTGGGCACTGGTCGAGTGACTGTCCGCGTATAACCACACCGTCAGCAACGACGGCTGTGAAGACGCTGCCTAGCGCAAACAAAGCCGGTCGGACGGACGCAGACCCATCTGGTAGGACGACTGGCACTGGTGTTGACGCTGGTAAAGACCCGACCAAGCCGTGGCGCTGCGACGTGTGCGACAAGGGCTTTGCGCTTCAGTCGTATCAGCTTCAGCACGTCCGTGACCACGTCGCGTGCTCGCATGCGGACTGCGGCTTCCGTGCGTCGGCGTCTGTGGTGCAGCAGCACGCAGCGACTGCGCATCGTGGACCGACTCGCGTGAGTGCTACTGCTGTCGCCGATACTGATGAAGAAGTCGTCGTTGTACTCGGCGAGCGGTACGTGTCGCGACCAGTAACGGTCGATGGCAAAGCGTACATGGTGCTCATGAAAGTAGCCGATGCGGCCATTGTCGACAAGATCAAGCGCACAAACGACTGGACATTTGACTACTGCGACGACGAAGACAGCGACAGCTTTGACGATGATCGCTACAGCCTGTAGTGAGGCGGCATGATGGATCTGAAGTTGGACGGCAGTCTCGCTGATACAGCTCTAGTGCAAGTTCGTAAGTGGTGGAACGTAGTGTTTCAGCAGACAGGCAACTGGAGCGGCTCGCGAGTGGTGGTGGTACGACATGGCTGTTGCATACAATGCGTAAAACAAAGCGAGTGTTTCGGTCCAGTACTGGAACATAATGTAAATGCACACAACAAACAAAATTTTTAATATTTTCGTGGTTAGCGTACAAAGTACACTACCATATTACCATACAACACGATATTAATTTCGTTTAAGTTTATAGTCTCTCGCTCAGATTCAGTTGATGCGCATCATGCATCTGCTAAAACGCACAACATCCAATTATTTCAATAGAATCAAATCAATCACCAAACAAAACAAAAGACTTGCCGGCAAACCAAATGCATGAACACAAGCAGGAGCGTTGTCTCTTTCACATATGGTGCGCACGTCGTCGTCGTCGAGGAGCGGAGGTCCTGCTAGTCAAATTGATGCGAATCATGCTTTCGCTACATACAGACACATTACCTTTAATGCATAGTTACCTTTCGATAAATTACCACTGTCAAAAACAAACACTGGCACGAACAGACACGCAACACATACAGTGATAGCAGTGCACAGAGACAGCAGAAGCAGTGCACTGGTTTGCGTTTGCTACCTTCTGCACATTATTGTGCTTGCTTCCTGTTGTCTTGCTGTCTCGGTCACACAAAACTACACGTCGACGAACGCCAGACGGACTGAGGTCTTGCCTGTCGTCTGTCGCTCGTCAATATCCCTCCGATGAAGTCGACTGCGTAGACCAAACGCGTACAAAAGGCGGCCAACAGCTCGTCGTCATACCGTGCTGGCGGCGTAAGGTGGTGGTCGACGACACGGCGAGCTAATGTGCCAATCCCAAAACAGTCCTGGACGGATACCAGGAATCGATCCTGGATGCGACCGATTGAACTGTGCCTTGCTAGACATGATGGTCGCCATTTGGTAAAGTACATGCCCCCATTGAAGTGTGATGTGAGTCTCAGCACGTCGCATGCTTGTCCAAAAGTGTGGTAAAGCGAGCGTCACCTGGCTGAGATGTCCCAAAAACTTGCTTAAGTTCGGCCATGACTGCAGAATTTGCCCCATCCAAGGTCACGTCGCCAATCTCATCTGACCAAAGGCTGTGTGTCTGCGACGTCAATGTTAGGAAACAGTTTGTCGTCTGTCGCCCTAGAAGTGATGGCGATCACACGCATACACTGGCAAAATTCGCGACCGTATTAAAACCAAACTTGAGATTTTATCGCTGCCGCACAATTCGAGAATTAACGAATACAATGATAGGAATGTGAGACTGGGTTAATCCTGGGTAAGTTCTGTACGAGTCCAGTATTACTTCGATGGTCGTAACGTTCATTTACCGAGTTTCGATTCGCTCGTAAGGAATCATAGGAGCCATCGTCTTGTGCTTGTCGTACGCCAAGGCATGACGGAAAGGACGCTCCATCGTGCAAGCAAACGCGCAGTCGCACGTGTAGTCGATTGTCCTAACCTTTTGTTGGTGACCTCTGCGACCTTGTAGACAGCTACTGACTACACGTAGTTGCCAATGCGCGCTCGTTGCGAAACGGAAATTAGCGACGCGACGCACTGTGCCATCGATGTCGAGCAGCCAATCATTTACTTCGTCTCGCCGAAGTAGCTTATAGGTCGGTTGTTGGTGTAGTTTCTGAAATGCGGCAGTCGTCTCTTTGATGAAGTAACCAAATTAATTGTCACGACCCATGTATATAAATTTTATCAGCGCATTTTATAGTGCAATTTGATTCATGTGTCTACGAATTCCATCGATATTTCGACTTTGCCACCATACTTACTTTCTTTATTGACTGGCAGAAATTGCTTTAGAAACATACGTGATTGGAAATACAACAATGGAGTCATCGAGAATACACAAGCCATGGACAGTGCCGAACAAATTTGTGATAATTAACTCGAAATTAGTATGCAGCATACTACTTACTACAAGCGCATACATGTATACTTGTTTTTTACACCAAAATGAATCACGAATCAGTGCAATTGATCGTACAATTAACACAGATAAATGAAATGACGTAAAACACACAGACGCAAACAATTCGAATGTTTCGTCGAATTACCTAAATCATCGTTCAAATGTGATCATCGAACATGTCTTGAGAGGTGTTGAAGAGACTATTCCTTTTAAGGGTTGAAGAACAATCCCTCAGCCGAAATTCGCCAATTTGAAGGCCAGTGGAATATGCATTATTAAATACAGTTGCTGATTAGACTGAGATACATTCTCAAACACACATTTTAACGGTTTGAGGAAAGCAAATGATTTACATACAACACCGGAATCTCGTTATCCTGTTGATGACATCACAATTTCGATTAATTTCAACTAATTAAATTGCGTTGCTTGTTTGATAAACATTTGGCGTTCAAGTCCAAAGCAAGACAGCTCACACTCTCGCAATTCACTACTATTCGGATATGTGACTGATCGCAACCTCAGTATGAGCAAGTGAGAATAAATCGATTTGGGTGTGAGTCGGTCAGTCAATCTCCTGTTGAATGAAGTTGGTCTCACACGACACTGAGTTGGTGTGTAGGTTTCAGTATGTATCTTTTTTTGCCCCAGCGAAATCACACCGCAATACTCGAGCTAGAGAAGGAAATGAGTGTTGTGGGAAATACCAATGTCAGTATTTATAAATATACAGTGCCACTGGATTTCTCGTGCAGGAAGCACCTCATTGTCCGATTCAAGCTTATGCATATGTTCGTCTTTGAAGTGTACGTATTGTTTTTATGCAATGTCCCAATCGGTCGTGCGACCGACCACAGCCGATCACAGTCGGTCGCATCGGTCAATATTGTGCTTTCTCGTAACGCAGTGATGAGTCACCAGTGCCTCAATCGGTCGCAACATCAAGTGCCCAACTAATTGAATACATCGAATTTGCTGTATTTAACAGCATCCGCTGACAATACGGATGGAGCTTTTGCATACGCACACGACAACAACGACAAAGACACAAGGACACGAATCGTTCATTCGACATCACGCCACGAGCTCAAGACCTCGCACAAGACCTCGCTTGCTCGACCTGGAACGAATCGGAATGGAGTGGACGAGCGCTGTGCACGACGGTGCTACGAAGGTTCATGACGTCATTGACGAGGCTATCATGAGGACGCACGGCAAGGAACTGCTGGCTGGCTGGTTGATACAATAACAGACTCGCAGCACCTGCCGACAACGTTCGTTCATTCGCTCGCTCGTGCTGTCGTCACGCAGTTTGTAGCTCCTCGCTGTCTGCGACACTCGTTGCACCAGGTGCTCACATCTCGCCCCAGTCGGCATCGTCGTCGTCTTCAAACTGCATCGCTGCTTCCTCTTCGTTCTCGAGGTCAAAGTCGAGCAGCGCGCTCGTGCTGCTCACAGGCGGGACTGGTGCTGGCGCTGGTGTCGTATACATCGTTGCCGCAACGGGCTGCTCGGGATTCGCAAAGTCACTGCTGCTGCTGTTAGCGCCAAAGTCGCCAAAGTCGAGCGCTGCACTCGACGACGTCACGGAGCTCGCACTCGCACCGAACGCGCTCTGCGCAGCGACTTCAGCAGCAGCTTCGTGCTGCGCCCGCAGTTGCGCTTCCTCGAGTGCGCGCGCGTCAGCTGCTTCTTGCTGCGCACGGGCAAACGCTTCGGCTTCAGCTTGAGCTTGCGCACGCGCTGCCGCCTGCTCACGCGCTTCGGCTTCCACGCGTTCACGTTCACGTTCGCGCGCTTCCGCTTGGGCGAGTGCTTCGGCGTCCGCACGCGCTTGGGCTTCAGCCGCCGCCTGCGCTTGGGTTTCAGCGTCGGCACGTGCTTGGGCCTCGGCTTCCGCGCGCTGCTGGGCTGCCAACTGAGCCTGTGCGTGCGCACGTGCTGCCTCAGCTTCGTCCCGCGCGCGTGCTGCTTTGGCTTCGGCTTCCGCTTCAGCCGCGTCGTTGTCAGTATTACCGACGTTGTCAACATCATCCGGTACAACCGATGTAGACGCTACGCCGCCACTCGCTGCGACGGCTGCATCTCCACTCAAGATCGCGTGCAGCACGCTCTCGCTCTCGAGCAGTGCAGCGCGATGCGCATACGTCGTTGCGGACGCCGGTGCTGCAAACTGTGCGGCGACGATCGCTTCGGCCTGCTGCGACAGCGCAAAGTGCTCAAACAGCTCGGGGTTACGCGTCGGGTCAGCAAGCGCTTTTGCTGCGCGCGCACTCACAGCTGCGAGGTCGTCGCGCCACGTGTCCATCACGCTGTGCGTGCTGCTAGTATCGACACTACGTGCTGTGAGCTTTGACGGACAGTAGCTCCGCGCAAAGAAT
>JAADWX010000587.1:0-18501 GCA_023336405.1 Globisporangium echinulatum | reverse complement strand
CTCGGACCGCATCATGGTGCTGCGCGACGGACAGGTCGTCGAGTTCGACTCGCCGCGCAACCTTGTGCAAAACCCACGCGGCGCGTTCTACGAGTTGGCGAAAGAGGGTGGGTACCTCGGTCGTTTGCTGTAGACAGAGAGAGCAAGCGAGTATGTGAAAGCGAGAATGATGGCAACAGTGATAGCTCGTATCGTGGATGCAGACTGTTGGTAGTCTGTTGGTTATCGAGACGAAAGCGCACCAGAAGTGAGAACATCGAGTGGCACTGAGCGCGACTCGTTCAATACGCGAGCTCTATTAGTATGCAAGCGGTAAGCGGAGGAATGTCGAGATGCACACGCAGCACAGATGTCTTTATCGCACCTGGTCTTGCCTGCTGGTACGTCGTGTGTTCACCGCGATCGTGTCCAGCACTGTCGATCTCCCCGATGCCCGTGTTCGCAATATCATCTCCTTCCTACTCCAGCAGCTCATCCAGGTCGTCAATTCACCAGTGCCCATCTTTCAAACACACACTAATGGAATACTGTAGTGCACATGGTATATGCACTGAGCATCGTGCTATTTTACGAACAAACCCATTTCCCGGCGCAATAATCACTGAGGGATAGCAATAGTTCGTGGTCCAGTGCACTTTCGCAGTCGTCAAAGCCCTTCTACTTGATCCTCACATATGCGTGGTGCGTCACGTCGCGGGATCCACCTCGCCAAACGCGTTAGTGCGAATTGTATCGCAGACTCCACAACAACACACACACAGCATTACAGTACCAATCACGAGCATCAAGTCCAATGGTACTATTATGCAAAGAACGGAATCGCTCGCTCGTTTCGTCGTACACAATTCGCAGTCGCTACACACAACCGCAATGCGCGTTGCGACAAGCAAATCGACTACAACAGACGCGTGCCTGCACGAACTCACTCGCTTGCGCAACACACACGCCTATAGCAAGTCCGCAGCTGCAAGCGCCTCCTCTACGTCGACGCAGCCGTGTCGGACGACTCGCCGCGCGCGATCGCGAGGTTCGTCTCAAAGTAGACCTGCCAGAGCTGCACGAAGACGACGACGAAGATCATGACGAGCGACCCGAGCATGTTCGCCGTGAACGTCGCGGCCGTGTGGTCCCAGCCGCAGTACTCCGTGATGCTCATCTTGACCATCGGGTAAAAGTTCGACATGATGAAGAACCCAAAGAACATCGCCGACACGTAGTTCCACGGGTTCGTCGCGTTCTCATACTGGAAGAACCGAATGAGCGCGACGACTTGCGACAGCATGAGCGTAAAGAAGATCAAAACGTTCGGGATCTCAGTCCACGACGTCTTCTGACCCGCGCCCGTGTTCGCCCACGACTTGTCCTTGCCCGTGACGCGCGCCTGGATTGCCTCAATGATCGCGAGCATCGTAATGAACGAGTACGAGAACCATGTCTGCTGCGCGCGCCACACATCGTTGTTGTCGACTGCGCGGTTCGCGAGCAGGTTGAGCATCCACTTGGCGACCATGACTGGCAAGAACGAGTACAGGAACTTCGTGCCTTTCGCGTAGATCGGCGCGTCGCCCGTGTTAAGGTAGTACACGGCAATGACGACGTAGCAGAGCGCCGGGATCGACCCGAACGGGTAGAAGACCGAGTCCCAGAAAAACATCTTGCGCGGGAACGCGAGCGACGGCTTCGGGTCCGGCGCCGGCACGCGTGGCGGGCGCCAGTCCGGGTCGACTTCCGACTCGTTCTTCATCAGCAGAATCTGCACGGCACCCTTGGCCCAACGCTTCTTCTGACCCATCGACGCAGCAACGGTCTCGGGAATAGAGCCTTCGCACAGCCGAATGCGGTCCTTCGCGTCACCCTCAAAGTCCTTGCGGAAGTAGACCGAGTCCCAACCGGACGTGTGCAGCACGTTGCCCGTGTACGCGTCTTCAGTCTGCGTACCATACTGAATACCGCCGATCGAGTCGAACGCCTGGCGCCGGAACACGGCGTTCGTACCGGCAAACGCAGCCGAGTCAAAACCGTCGCGGCCGCACTGCACGGCGTCAAAGAAGATCGTGTTCTTGTGCCCGCACGGGTCGCCCATGATCGACAGCTGCGGCGTGTCCTCAAAGTACTGCGGCGTCTGCACGTACGACACCTGGTTCCACGAAATGTCGTCCGAGTACTGCCGCCCACCGCCATCAACAGCCTCGCCCTCCGAGAAGAAGAACGGCAGCACGGCGAGCAGGAACTTCGGGTGCGGCTTCATGTCGTTATCGAGAATCAGCAGGTACTTGCCATCCGCACCTTCGTTGAACAGCGCGTTGTTGATGTTACCGGCCTTCGAGTGGTGCGTCTCGGGCTTCATGCGACCGACAAAAGTCACGCGCGGGATGCCGCGGTCACGGTAGTCGTAGTCGTCCGAGAGCGAGCCAACTGCACAATCGCGCCGCTGCACGCCCTTGCCGCCCTCCTTGCGCAGCTCGCGCACCGACGAGTGCTGGCGCCGCCATGCCTTGAGTGATGCGTCGTCCTGCACTGGCCCGACGACGCGCTCGTGCATGACGCGCGCGAGGTCGCCGCGCAAGTCGCCAGCAAACTCAATCACCTTCGTGTTCACCGAGACCTTGAAGTGGTTGTTCGCGTCCCAGACAGACTTGGTGTACCCATCATCGAGGATGAAGATGTGCAGCAGCTCCGGTGGGTACTGCATCGCGAGCGAGTTCTTGAGCGTCTGCATCGTGTCCGTCACCGGCTCCATGTAGTGACACAGGAACACGTCGACGGTCGGCCACTGCTCTTTCGGGATGGGCGGCTTGAAGTCGTTCATGTACCGCGCACCGCGACGGATCGGACGCCACATACTGAAGTTGAACAGCAGACCGAGGAAGAAGTTGAGAAACTCCGAAAAGACCATCATGCTGTACATGATCCAGACTGCGACCGGCGTGTCGCGGATGCAGTAGCCCTCGTCCGTGGCCGTGTCAAAGTTCTTCTTCGACGGGTAGCAGGCCGCCTTGACCGACTCGTCGAGCTTGCTGCACGGGAGCGTCGGCGCGACGTTGCTGCAGTAGTACTCCTGCGGGTAGAAACCCACGAGAAAAATGAGCCACCAGATGCCGGCAATGCCTGCGAGGAAGTACACGAGGTGGAAGATGCCCGAACCCGACATCTTGTACTTGCGGATGTTCGGCGTTTCGACCGGCTCGGCCGCGCGGTTCGCGATCGAGTACGTGCTCATCGCGAACGACCGGAACGACGGCTCGTAAAAGTTCGGGCGCGCCATGCTGTTGTCGTTGTAGCCGCGCATCTTGCCATCTGGGTCCTGCACGCCAGCGTCCATGAACCGGATCGATCGACCGTCGCCCTTCATGCTCGCCTCCATCTGCATCTTCGGGTCCACGTACGACGTCGTCGACACGTACGCGCGGTGCGGCACCGGCTGCCAGCGCTCGGGCGTGTTTGTCGTCGAGTTCATTGCGACTGACGGCATCTGCGCCTGCGAGATCGACACACCGGGGTCCATGTCCTCGCTCGGCATAGCCTCACCGCACTCGGTACAGAACGCTGTGCCAGTCGGCACCGTTGCGAAACAGTTCTCGCACACGAGCCGCACGCGGTCGGCGTTCGTCTGTGCGTGGAGCATGACACCTGTCGGGAGCTCCGGGAGGTTCTCCTCGATTGGACCACCAAGCTGCGCGTGGCTGCCCACACGGTTGTAGCAGATGAGTCCCCAGCGCATGGCGACTTGGTTGAGCATGCCCACGAGTGCGACGCCGCCCCAGACGAGGAACATCAGCACTTGAGCCGACGAGTCCACGTCTTCGAGCGCTGCCTTGCCGCCCTTCTGGAAGCTGTCGTACAGCACGTTCGAGAGCGCAACATCGCCCACGAACCGCGACACGCCGTCCGCGAGCATCCAGCCGCCAACGACAGCCGTAAACAGGACGTACTTGAATCGGTGGTTCTCCATCTCGGTCGTCTTTGACCGCGACGACCACACGAGCACGAAGATGAGCAGGAACGCTACGACGAACTCCTGGCGCGCGAGTGCATTGTCCGCCGGGAACAGACCGACACCGTCGTACGCGTCGATCAAAAGAAGGTACGGCCCAACGATCGCGCCCGTGATGAGCAGCAACAGGAACGGACCGACGCTCGTGACGAAGCCGATGACAGCGCCAAAGAGAACGCCGGCACCGGCCGCTGCACCAAGTGCGATCCACTCGTTTGTCGACGATGCGAGGCTGTTGATTGCTGTGTACGCCGCGACAAAGCCCCTGTTGTCGATCAAGACGAGCGTGTTACATAGTGACGAGAAGATACAACATGGATGTAAGTATACAAACTTCAAGTGAAATAAGAAATCCCAGAAGAAAGACACAACTGCAACCAACACACAACGTACATCCCAAATCCTGAGAAGAACTGCGTCGTGACGAACAACGAGCGCGCGCCGAGCGAAAGCGACGACCAGCCGCCGAACGCGAGCGACAGGCCGCAGACGATGCCGACGATCGACGCGATGATCTCGACGACAGACGTCATGCTGGCTGACTAGCTGCTTGCGCTGTGCTGTTGTCGCTGCTGTTAGTCGTGTGCGTGTGCGTGTGTGTAAAGGAAGAAGGTAGTGCGCTGCGCCTGCCTACGTGGAGTCAAGGCGAAGCGCGAAGGTCGCGTCGAGCGGTGCGGGGGCGTGCGCTTGTAAGTGCACTCGCCTGCCGCCACTTCTCGATCCAACTGGTTGCTCGCTCTCCCCTGGGGCGCCGCTTGTTGGCGAATGAGGCAACGAAAGCCACGAGCACAGACTTGCCGAGTTGGTGCCAGTGCGGAAAACAAAGGGAAAGGAGGAGACGCTTGGACAGGGCGAGAAACCGTTCGCGAAAAAACCGCTGTGTGCGCAGAAAAGTCAGTGCAAGAAATGAGTGATAAGAAATGAGAAGGCTGTCGTTCTCGAATGAGCTCAATGATATCGACGGTAAAGAGGTATCATCGACCGATTCCGTGTGATTTTGTAGCATGTGATGTGCCTTTATGTTTTCATTTCCCTCTACAGCTATTATACGCATTGTCTGCAGAAAATGAAACGGAAAAATTTGGTCACGTGAAGAGACGGGCGTAAATCGCTTAATGAAAGCAAGTCACGCGCACCCAAAGGTGCAGCCAATCTTGCCGTCACGATGTGCACGATAAATGACGTCTGTCGAGTCGCCCAAGTTGACAGAGGCAGGCCATCCGGTACTCGACTGGCATTCGGACTATTGTTTAGCTCTACAATACGTGCTTTCGATGCTCAATCGATGCTCAATCGCTGTCTCTTGCGTCAGTGGCTGCAGAATCCGATCGAAAAGCCTGTGATCGGGAAAAAGATCCAGTTTGAATCGTGAGAGACTTGGCTGAGTTTTGATGTGAGATTGCGAGCAAAACACGACAGAGGAAAAATCAGGGCAAGTGCGCGCTCCATGCCGCAGCAACAGCGTGAACAATAGCTGAGCTTGACGTTGTTCATCGCATTGCTCGTCGAGTTGCTCGTTGTATCGCTCGTTGCGTTGAAAGCGTGCGATTGAACAGCACAGGATCCGCATTTGTTTGAGACGTGCACTCGACCTCGCTCTATTTGAGCCAGCACGCACGCACGGCAGAGGCTGACAGACCGCTTGCTTTTTTCGATCGTTCTTGCATCGCTCGCAACAAAGCAGATGGAGATCGTGACAGCATTTCTCTTTCAGCACACGGCACGACAGGCATGGATCGCATGCTTTTACGAGCTGCTGCTGCAAGTCCAGCTGCGATTTGGACTTGCGAACGCCACACGCAATGGTTGCTTTCTTTTGTCTCGCTCGACTGCGTGAAATTATCCAGTCAAATATCCTGTCGTCTGGTTGTGATGTAAAAAGGACAGCGTGCCAGCCAGTCGCTGAAAATTGGTGGGCGTTTCTCAGCGTTCTGCCATATCGTGTGTCAGACGCCAGCGCTGAGCATACCATTTTCAGGCTATATTTGTGGTGTGGCGCACAGTAATGTAAAGTGGTCTACGTGCATCAGAAACGGATCCCTTTTGCCAACTCATTTTCGTAAACTACGCTGCTATCTGCTGGTCCGTTTTCTTTCTCTCGACTGTGCGCTTGCTCTCGCACGCTCACAACGCAAGTGGTTGTTGAGCAGCCGCACTCTTTCTCCTGCCAGCTTCAGCAGCTTAGACAAGCCGACACACGAGACGGCTGGCAAGACATCGTCGTCGACTGTACACGCCACTCACTTCCCCTCTCCTCTCGCCAGAGCAGCGAGATAGGGCATTCACATACTCACATGGCGCGCTCCAGCTCGATCGCGACGCTGCTGTTTGCGGCTGCAGTGCTGCTGCTCGCGCGCGGCACTGACGCCAAGCCGCGCATCGAGTTCAACCAGTCGTCGGGCTACGTGATCGATGTCTCGACGACCGACTGGTCGAACTACGACGCCGACGGCGGTGGCTGCGTCACGTGTCCGTACACGTGCATCAAGCGCCAGACCGGCCCGACCGGCACGTCGCTGAACTTGAGTAATGCGACCGCCATGGCGTCGCTGCCGGCGATCTACTCGTCGACGGTCTCGAACGGCTGCTGCTACGCGCCAAAGTCCAAGTCGAAGGTCATGCCGGACTGCAACGCCGAGGCGAACCCGCCGACTGCCGAAGCGTGCGGCTTCCTGTACGGCCCGACGCTCAAGTGGCGCATCGCCACCGCGCTGTCGCCGCCCACAAAGCCAGTGGTACGTGTTGTGTCTTTCTGTCTATCTAGTTGGATATAGACAGCGATCCATTCGCTATCGCTCTGTGTGCTGACTGTCGCTTGTCACTTGTATCGACGTCCAACAGAAAGCGATCCTTTTTGCATCGATCGACTGCGAGAACTTTTGGGCTGTCGCGTCGACGCCGATCAAGTACACGAGCAACACGAAGGCCGTTGCGGGCTCGAAGATGATGAACGGCGGGTGCTACGGCGACCAAACGGGCCACGCGATGGTGCTCGCCGGGTGCCTCACGCAGGAGCTCAAGTTTGACAAGACGAAGACGTACTCGTGGGACCAACTCGCGACCAAGTGCTTGGGGCTCTCGGGCAAGTGCGCGATCACAAACGGCATCTGGGGCGAGCACCTCAAGTGCTGCACCAAAAGCAACGGCCTGTCATCGGACTGGGACAAGACCTTCAAGCTATACTTGGCACCTACAAAGACCAAGATCACGCTGTCGGGCCCAGCGATCACCGGCATTGTGTTTGGCGGCGTCGCGCTCCTGCTGTGTCTCGTGCACTATGGTGCCAAGGTGCGCGAGCGCGCGAAGCAGACGGCGCTCATGCGCGAGCAGGAGGCGACCGACGACTACGAGGAGATCATGACGCCGCTCACGGGCGCCGCCGGCGACAAGCGACCGTTGGCTGCTGGCGCTGCACGTGGCATGCAGCCGACGTCGCTCGAAGTGTCGCTGCACGAGGGCGACCAGATCTTCCGCAAGAAGGGCGACGAAGTGCTGTACGAAGGCGACATGTACTAGTGCGAGCGAGTGCTGCTATGACTGCTGATGCGCCCGATCGCTCTGTCTGTAGTATTAGAACCACCGATCTGCTGCTGCACTGGCAACCTGTGGTCCACTCTGCTGTGTTGCGCACCTCACATGTCACGCGCATGCGCTACTCACCCTTATCCTGCACGAGCGAATCGAACGAGTCGCATTCACGTCCGTCACGTCACTCGCACTTGTTTGGTCGCTCTCGAGTGTATCGAATTGGCGTAGAGGAAAATTACAGTGAGCAGTAACCACACCGACTCGTTGGTTGCAGTGACCTTCATTCGTACAGGCCGAGGGCAACCTCGAGTGCAGTAGACTCGCACTCGACGGCAAAATGCGACTCACTTTACATATTTCCTACACTCGACCAACGACTGTGGGGGCCACTGCTTCTACTGCTCAAATGCGTTCGCGTTAGTCGGTGCGACTTGATGTCGTTGGGCCTGTGCGATCGCATGTCGAGTTGCTGCTCGCACTGAGCGCTTGGCGTGCGTATCGGTCGGTACAAACATTCCAGTCCATTTCACGACGAGCGCGTACGCCTGTGCGTTCGTCGATGTTGTCTGTGGTGCGTGATCTCAAATTGAAGACTTAATCGTAAAAAACGGAGAATGTGTAAGCGATATATTTTTGCATATATTCCACCTAGATTTTATAGCCTCAAATTTGTATAGGTGCCGAACAATGCTAAAACACATATACGAGACCATATTATTTTGTAGCTGCCATTTGCATGGTCGAAGTCAAGGAAAACATATTGTTGTGTAAACTACACAGTAGATGATTGCCTCTGTATGACGTTTTTGATCTTGTACGTAAACCACGGATTACGATCGATACCAAAACGTTGTTGTCCAAGAAAAGGTTTTGTAAATGTTTAGTTCCAAATCAACCGTATGTGTGACAGTTTGTCGATGTGTATTCGAGCGCACGACAGCACCATTCGTTCGCTGCGTGTGCTTGCTCGTGCTTCATCTTTGCAAGGTCATTGAGGTGCTACATGCTGCCTTACGTGGTCGCACGCGAGATTGAATGCGAGCTTGAAGAGTTGTGAGCCTGCGGATGGTGTGGACTGCCAAAATCGGTCACATGTCGGTCATACGAATATATTTCGTCTTTCACGGAAGTCTACTTTTGCTGTTTTATGCGATCGAATGCGTGTTTTTGAGAAATCAACAGCGCGTTTTTATCATGTGGCATACGCTATTCGACCAGCGCGAGCGCTTACAGAGTCCAAGTGTGTGCTGTGAACATGATGCATACAGTCAATCGTGCGTATTTACCGTTCTGGTCGCATAGCACGCTGTTGTCACGTCGCACTCAGCACAATGTCTTGCTCGTGGCACGAGCCAAACAGCTAATCGATTGGTGGTCTGCAATGTGACTGGTACGTTACATTGTGACCCCTGTCGCCCCGCCAAACATCGTTTGTACTTGAAATCTGTATGCATGTATCGAAATGTGCAAATTATCATTTCATACAGTTTTGTGAGAGCTTGCCACTCATTGGAGGAAACAGTCAGCAGCGCAATACTGACCGCTCATAATCGCACTTGTGCGCCTGCCGTTCGTGACCCATTTTGCTTAGTTTGCGATTCGCATCGGCCCACGCGCATCGTCCGCTCGACGCCGTCCATCGACGCCTCTCTCGCCTCGCCCCCCTCGATCTACGACTACTACTGCCCGCAATGTGCAAGGTGAAGGAACCGGCCGTGAACCCGGCCGCGTCGATGGACGTGCTGCTGGCCAAGCAGCCGTTCGTAGCAGCGCACGAGCCGCAGAAGGACTTCCACTGGGTCGCAACGGACGAGCCGCATGCGACGCGCCGCAAGCTCATTTTGGCAAAGCACCCGGAGATCAAGGAGCTCTTTGGGCACTGCTGGAAGACCAAGTACGTGACGCTTTTTGTCGTGCTGCTCCAGACGTACTGCGCGTACCAGGCGCAGTTCCTGTCGTGGCCGGCGTACATTGCGCTCGCGTACATCGTTGGCGGCACAGCAAACCACAACATGATGATGTCGATGCACGAGCTGTCGCACAACCTCGGGTTCAAGAAGATGGTCTACAACCGCATGCTCGGGATCTTTGCAAACCTCCCAATTGGCGTGCCGTCTGCTGTGTCGTTCAAGCGGTACCACATGGAGCACCACCGGTACCAGGGCGAAGAGGGCGTCGACGTCGACCTCCCGACGCCGATCGAAGGCAAGATCTTCAACAACACGTTCACGAAGTTCTGGTTTATCGTGTTCCAGGTCCTGTTCTACGCGTTCCGACCGCTCGTTGTGAACCCCAAGACACCGGGTCTCTGGGAGCTCTACAACTGGCTCGCGTGCCTCACGTACAACTTTGCGATCTTTTACGTCGGCGGTGCGGCGTCGCTCGGGTACTTGTTCCTGAGCTCGCTCTTTGGCTCGGGCATCCACCCGGTTGCTGGCCATTTCATTGCGGAGCACTACGTCTTTGTGCTCGGCTACGAGACGTACTCGTACTACGGCATCCTCAACTTGTTTACGTACAACGTCGGGTACCACAACGAGCACCACGACTTCCCGTACGTCCCGGGCTCGCGGCTCCACCGCGTGCGCGAGATCGCACCCGAGTTCTACGACAACCTGCCGCAGCACGCGTCGTGGGTCAAGGTCATGTTTGACTACGTCACGGACAAGAACATTGGCGCGTTCAGCCGCGTGAAGCGCCACAACCTCTCGGACAACGAGAAGCTCAAGATGAAGAGCGACTAGAGACGACGAGCGAGCGACTAGAGCGCTTCTGGTATGCATCGCCTGGTAACAGTCTGCTGCTGTGTCGCTTCGCGCGCTTCATGATCGCTTTACGATCGTATGGCCGCGTGTCAGGCGTGACGCCAGTCGTGACGCCAGTAGCTGTAGCACTGCAGCACATGGCCAGCACATGGCTCCCCAATATACATACACCTTCTCATACTTGTTCTTCGTCTGCTACTTGACTCGACAAATCTTCTAGTATTTGCTCAGCGCAACAAAATACATTCAGCTGGTAGGCGTGTCGAATGCACTTACTTGCACGTTACCCTCTACTGTATGTGTGTGTGTATGACCACATGAGGCCAACCAAATGGCTCATTGCTGTTCAAGCGTGTCGGCGCTGAGCCCTTCGTAACACGTGAGACCCGAGGCGTTCGTGATCGTGTCGACCGCGCCCTTGGCCTTGAGGTACTCGACCAGTTCCATATGCTTGTACTCGACCAAGTAGTGCAGCGCCGTGTTGCCGTTCATGTTCTACAGACCATCGATCCCAGCGACGCGATACAGTCAGTACGAGTCGATCCACCGACATGGTAACACGCACAAACGTACCTGCAAGTTCATGTCGGCGCGGCGCCGCAGCAAGAGCTTCGCGAGGCGCTTGTTGCCCTGCTGGCACGCGAGCACAAAGAGCGAGTTGCCGTAGTCGTCGCGCGCGTTCACGTCAACGCCACTGTCGAGTGCATCCTCGAGCTAGTAGGCGACAACCCATACAAGTCAGTATATAGTCAGTTAGAGACTCGACACGATAGCAGCAACGCACCCCTTCGAGGTTGTTGTTGCGCGCACACAGCACGGCGCGCCGCACGCGGTCGGCCATGGTCGCTTGCGCTTCGCTCGGGTCGCGCATCAGCAAGTCGTCGAGCGGTGTCGTCGCTCTAGCAGTATTTGTTGCATTTGTCACATTTGTCGCACTTGGCTGCTGACGCGTGTACTCGGCCCAAATCGCTTTCTTCTCGTTCAGATCGGCCTGTGCTCTGGGCACGACGAGCACGCGCAGTTCAGGCACAAACTCGGGCGACTCGTACGCGCTCGCAGCCGCGGGGTCGAGCATTCCAATCGGTGTTGCGTGGTTTGGCTGGTTGATGAACGCCGACCGCGGGCCTTCAGTATGCGCCGCGTACACGCTGCGCGCAAAGTCGCGCGGCAACTTGGTCGGTTTGAGCCGCTTCCAGCCCGCCCCGCGCCCTGCAGCTGGCTGCTGTGTAGTGCAGTGTGGCGCAAGCTGGAGCTTTGCGATCTTGCACGCCATGAGCGACGCGCGCGCCGGGTCGCGCTCGTCTGTTAGCGCAGCCATGTCGTCGGCCCAGTCGAGCTGGAGTGCTTCATTGTTGTTGTCGTCATCATCAGTGGGCGTGTGCGTTGGCGTAGGACTCTTAAGAACTGCTGCGAGGCTCTGGCGACGCACAGTAGCCTCGAGCGCTGGGAGTCCGAGTTTCGCCTTGAGGATCGCGACGAACTGCTCGTCCTCGAGCAATGCACGCGAGAGCTGCGCAACGGCAGCGTCAGCTGCTGCCTGCTGCTGTTGCTGGGCCGTGTCGTCTGCCTCCGTTGTCGCACTGGATTCGGACGACGACGACGCGTCACTCCTGCTTGTGCTTGCGCCATCGTCGTCAACACTGGCGGCAGGATCACCAGCATCATTGTCGTCGTTTCGCCAGTCGGCTGGTCGCGTCCACGTAAAACGCGCAAGTGGCGGCAACAGCGCGTTGCGTGAGTAGTAGAACATGACGGCGCTGCTATCGGTTGTCACCTCCCGCTGCTGCCAGTCGCGCTGCTCAGTGACCACGACCGACTGCTCGAGCCGCGCGTTCCACTCGCGTAGTACACTCGCGTCGACTCGATCATCACTTCCACTACGACCCTGAACTTGGAGCTTGCGGACAGCGGCAGCAGCTGCGAGCTCCTGTTCGATGCGCTGCTGCTCGTGCCGCTTCGCGTCGAGCGCGAGGCGACCGACTTCGAGCTTGTACTCAATCTCAACGAGCTTGGCCGCGTAGTCGCGCTGCCGCTGCCGCGCAGCGAGCGTCTCGAGATACACCGTGAGCTTCGCTGCGTGCACGCCCACCATGGCTTCGTGCGCCATCGAGACCGCAACGTACATCGGCGCGTTCGAGCCGCTCGTGCTGTCGTTGTGGACGATGTAGACGAAGTCCTGCTCGACTCTCACGCGCGTGAGTGCGCTGACTTGAGGGGTCGGTGCGTGCCAGCAAAAGCGACCGCCGACGCCCGGTACGTTCGGCTGGGCAGCCAATACACTGCAGTGTTGGGATACAACGTCATATACCGGCTTGACTGCATCTTGTACGAGCCACGACTGGCGAAACGCGTCGCGGTCAAACTCGCGCCAGAGCCGTCGGTGCCCAAATGGCTCGTCGAGTGCGAGTACGTGGTCGCCGCTGCTTGCGACAGTGTTGAGCAGTACGATCGTACTCGGTAGTAACGTATCGAGTCGCGACTCCAAAGGCGTTGCAATGAGACTCGAAGTGCAGTGCGAGATGCACTGCAGTGGCTGCAGCAGCGCAGTCAGTGGCAAAACGAGGTCGACTGGTGCTGGTAGCGGTGCGATAGCGCCAATGAGCCACGCAAACCCAAGCGGTGCGAGCATTGGCGCGTCGAGCGCCAGCACGAGCGCAACGAGGATCGCGTTTGACGACGACTGCACTGCGTCGCGCGTAAACATCGCGACCGCCATCGTAAGTGCGTCACTGTCGGCATTGTTGTCGTGTCGGTACCGCCACCAGAGCGCATGGCGTCGGCCAGTGAGCGCAACACCTGGGACGCGCTCGAGCGCGTGTGAACCGGGTTGCCACGCGCCACACACGAGCAAACTGAGCGGGTAGATGACTGGCGGCGCTGGTCGCTTCCTGCGCACTGGGCGTCTCGTAGTCGCTGCTGTCGTCGCTGCGGTCGTAGTGACGACATCCATGCGACTGCTGCTGCTGCCTGGGAACACGGCGTGTTGAAGTGCGCACGCAGTTGACACGGACTGGATCTGCGAATAGCCCTGCGCGATCGCCGCATTGTCGCGTCGGCCGCGCAATGCAGCCGCTTCGTGGGCGTCAGTGTCACTGTCGCTATCCGTGCTGTCGATATCGACTGCAATCTGGCTACTGTCGGTGTCTCGACCCCTCCTATTCCTACTACTACGATGACTGGGAGACTCGACAGCGCGGGCCTGTGCGAGCTGCCGCGTGTGCTGTCGACGCGCCGTGCGCTCAGTGTGGGCGTTAAAGTGGTCGAGGTTCGTGAGCCAGACGTGGTTGACGTCAAACACAAACGCTTTCGACTGGTTCAGCCGACGCGTCGCCGCGAGCACGCGGGTGTTCTCGAGCGTGATGTGTCCGACAAACAACGCGACGACTGGGTGCCGCGCAACGACCGGCACGACTGCAAGCTGCGGCGGTGATGGTTCGCCTGAAGCCGCAGCATCGTCGCGCTGCTGCTGCGCGTCGGCTTTGAGCTGGTTGAACGCAGTCCAGAGCGCTTCGCGGTCGAGCTCGGACCGGTACTTGACATAGAGGTCGTCGGAACTCCAGGACGTTGGACCCTGAAGCTCGAGGCTGCGTACGGCAGCATCATGGTTTCCTGTACCGGATGGTGCAACCCGATTGTGGTGCTCGCAGCCCGTGAGCTTGTGCGGCGTCGCCCAGCACGCGTTGCACATGCGGCGCTCGACCGCGTGGTCCGGCCGTTGCGTTGGCGAGCCCGCAGCTGCGCGGAGCCCCATCTTGCGCAGTAGGATACTCACGTGATCAACGTCGTGGAGCGTCTTCCTCAGTGCTGCGTGGGGCGACCCAAAGCCCGGTGGCGACGCCTCGCTCTTGCTCTTGGCGAGCGACCGGTAGAGCGGCGAGCCAAGGATCTTGGAGCTTGCGCGCCGCTCGCGGTTGGCGCGCTTCGCGACCTCGACTGCGTCCTTTTTGGCCTGTTGTTGCTGCTGCTGTTGGGAGCCGCGGTCGAGTGTTGGCAAGGACGAGCTAGTGCCTGCACCAGCAGTGCGTAGCGGATCGCCTGCAATCGACTGTGGCAGGCGCGGTAGCAACGCAACGTCGCTGTCTGTGCCATACGTTTCGCTAGCGTGCTCACTGCGGTGACTCGATGGCAAACCAGGTGACAATGATCGTTGCTGCGGATGTGACGACGACGATGACGACGACGACGGCGATGGCGCGGCGACAATGAGCGAGCCGTATGATGCGCGCAGCTCATCGCGCGAGACACTGTCTTTAGCAGGACTCGGCGCTGCATATTTCGTGCCACCGCGTGCGAGCGCAACGCGGTCGCGCACAGCGATCTCCTGCTGCTTCTTGTGCTGCTGCTTGAGAATGCGTCGTGCGCTCGCCTCGACGCTGTTGAGGAACTGATTGAGCTCCTCCATCGCGACGATGCAATAGCTGCTGCGTGACCGCCACTCGCAGCATCAGCTACAACTTCAATAGTGACCTTTCAGAAGGTCTGATTTTGATAAATTACCGAAATTAGGCTTATTTGTCAGCAATTACAACATGAGCAGCACATTGCGTCCTTCCAAGACGTGCGTGCAGCTCCAGCATCATGCACACACAGACGACTGCTGCGACGAAGACGCATGGATCAGACGTGAATGCACTAGTGTATAGCTGCTCTGATCATTTTATTGTCGATGGTCGGTACACTCACAGACACGCGCACGCAAACGATACGGATGAATGGTCGACTCCTACCTATGCACAACATTCGATGCTGATAGAGCTGCATTGCTGTCTACTCGGTCTACTACTCGCTGGTTGGCTCGCACACATCGCGCTACTGCTTGAACGTCACGCGCGACGTGAACGCGTCGTAGCGGCACTTGCCGTACGCAAAGAAGTCAAAGTCGATCTCCGACTGCACGGCCTGGATGAAGCCCCAGAGGCCCCAGAACAAGTGCGACGCAAGGCTGTACGCGCTTGCTTCATGTCGCAGCGTTTCAACATCCTCGTCGTCAACGTCAGCGTCGGCGACGCCACGCTCCTGAGCGAGGTACGCGCGACAGAATGCGCGCTGCTGGTCCGTGCTTGGGTACTTGGTAAAGTCCGCGAGGTGCGGGTTGATCGTCTTGTGGTAGTCGAACGCCCACTCGCAAAAGTGGTTCCCGAGGTCAAAGCCGCGCGGGTTGTACGACGTGTACTCAAAGTCAATGAGAACGACGTCGGTCGCGGTCTTCATGATGTTGCCGTACTGCAGATCGTTGTGACTCAGCACGACAGGCGACGGCACGTCGGCCAACAACGCTTCGAGCGCGTCAATGTCGCGACCGTACGCGTCAAAGTCAATGACGCCAGCGAACCGATCGTCGGTGCACTTCTTGCGCGCGAGCTCGAGCAAGCGGCGCGTCTCGCTGAGGAACCGCGGCGCGTGGTCGATCGCAACGTCGAGGTGGTGAAACACGTTCATTGCGCGCGCGATCTGCGGCACGTTTTCGGCCTGCCGCATCATTTTGTTTGTAAACGTCGCGCCGTGGATGAGCTTCTCGACGCGGCCGTTGCGAAACTGCCCGAGGAGCTCAATGCCAATGTCTTTCGACGACAAGAGCTGGAACAAGTGCGTCTCGTCGGTCCGCACAAAGAACGAGTCCGTGCCTTCGCCGTAGATGCGCACGAGCACGTCGGCATTCTCACCCGTTGGTTTCGAGACTGTGAAGATGAGGTTTGTCATCGCGCCACCAATGTGGTTCACGTCCACGTCGTTAGCGCACACGTCGGCCCAGCCAGGCGTGCACTCGGCGAGCGTGCGCACGATCGATGCATGCAGCTTTTGCTTTTCTTTCTCGAGCTTGCCGACAGCAGCTAGGAACGGGGTAGCAACAACGCTCGTGTCCGATGCAGGCGCCATGTGTGTGATATGGGATATGTGGGGTGGTACGTGTGTGTTACCGCGAGGCGGGACTGAGGGGGGCGGCGAAAGGGACTTGAGCGCGGGACTGTGAGATCACGAATGGCTTGGCCACTTGTTGCAGCGGAACGTGCGCCTGCCAGCAGGTTTGCGTGTTCTGAAGTGGCTGCAGACTATAGTGAAAGCAAGTACAAGAGTGCGCACATTCAGTACACTAGATTTGAGTATGCGGGAATTGCTGAATTTGAGTGGAAGCGCAGAAGCACGTGTTGAGACAAAATGGAATTTAGCTGGATTTTTGTATGCTTGAAAGGGAAAAAGGTTACGGAGAAAAGCGTGTTTGATGCGACAAAGCTATTAGCAGCCATAAAACATATATAAACCAAGAGCATTTAATTTGATCCCACATGTAAAAGTCGTTCCACGCAACGTTGATGTCGAACACAAATCAATGCTATCACGTAAAACTAACCCGGTTGCTAAAAATAGCACTCAAACACACCATTTCAAAAACATCAAAATAAATAATAGCCGCTTATTACGGATACTATAAAACAAAAAAATTGTGGATGGGATTGCTTAAATAGTAAAAAAAAGCAACGCCATCTTCTGCTGCACGAGTGCAAAGTTTGCACTTGACAGATGAGATGAACCCACAGCAAAAACTGGCGATCCGAAATCCAAAATCATACAAATATCAGGCTTATTTGATTGCAACATGGACGTCGATATATGAAATAAACTGATATTTTTCTATACTATCAATTATACGTGGCAAAAGTGTATGTTGTCACAATAAAGTAACTTAATGAGCAGCTCTAAGCACTTAGCAAAAAACCACGTTACATAAAGGGACTTTGAGTGTAAATGGACAAAATCTCTTGCTTCCAGGTGCATATATATATATATATATATGTAATTTTAAAAAACACCAAAAGAATGCAATTTGTGTGCAAATTGACAAAGCTCTTGCTTTCGCATGCACAAATTTGCGTTCGTAAAGACTCTATAATCGCAAAGTCATATTGAAATATCTAATAATTGACTCATATTCAAAATCGAATTAGTGAACAACGAGTAATTCACACAAATTGGAATTTATACGTGAAGAATATACAAATGTCACTCATTAGAGATAGATACATTTGGTTTTTGTATACGCAATAGGTCAGACCTTTGCTTTTGCTAATACAATATCGATGCCACATGGCTAACTGGCACTACCATTTGCTTCTAGCTCAGCAACAGACAAAAGCGATAATCACTCAAGAACATATTTATTTTTCCACATGAGTGCATCATACAGTCAAGCTGAGTGGACTCATATCGCGGCTGTCGTGGAAAAATGTGAGTTGTTACATATTTGAGTGTCTGATTGACGTCAATTTCCATTATTAATATACGTAATGTCGCTGAACGACGAGGAACACGGTCAATTCAGCATATCGTGCGAAAAGTAGGATACGTAAGCACAATTGTAAGCACAGTCGCCGCGAACAGGGAGAAGACAGCAACTAAACGCATTGGCCCCGAGCCACCGCTCATTATTGCGAAGTGCGCCAGACCTTCCGAGAAACAGCAACCACCTCTCTCGGGCTCTTGTAGGCTGGCTGGAGTACAGCAAAATGACGGATATGATCGCCCCCACCCTGGCGTAATTGACTGCGCAAATCGAGAGGGCATAGGTGCGCTTGCGCGAGAGCACGACCTGGCAACAGGTCGTGTTCCCAGACTGAAAATAGTATAATCTGGATGGACCAGGCGGCTACCAATATTAATGGCGCGACCTGCTACAGCCTGAGCTCGAGGTCGTGCGGTGGTAGAACGGGCAGCAGCTCGCTAATAGTGTGGGGCTGGTTTAGCGCGCTTACCACGACACGATTGTCTGTGCTCGTCGGGGGTAGAGCTCCAAAGACTACAATTGTTGTTAGAGTTCAAGCTCCCCTATTTTCATCTCATGTACGGCACCGACTACTTTTTAAGCGGGCCTGGAACGACATCAATCAGCTACATTTCATTCAATATCTCATCGTGGTTGAGCGTAAGAGCAACGATTTTATTTGCTCTTTTGCACCAGCAACGACGACGTTTAGTATAATATGACACTTCCTTTCTGTCCTGACAGCGATCGGAGACAATCGATCTAGCCATACTAACTATGGCATGTCGGTGCAAAATGTGCGCTTGTTGTTGTAGATGGCGAGGGAGTTGCTCTTGTGTGCTGTTGTGTACAAGTCTGTTGTGTGTTTTTGCGCTTTTGTTTGTTGCTGCTCTGAATTGCGTTTGTACGTTTTTCTTCTATTTTTGTACTCTTGTGTTTGTGCTATTTTATGCATG
>JAADWX010000586.1:0-18530 GCA_023336405.1 Globisporangium echinulatum | reverse complement strand
CTCAGCGATGATCTCGTACGCTGTGTACTGATTGCAGTCGTCCGACGACAGGAGCACTGGTACCGCAAACTGCGTCTTTTGCTTCACGAGCGTCGCGAGGCGCTGTGCCGTGAGGTTCTTGGATGACGACCCATCGGGTCCTGACGGGTCGAGATCGACTGTGCGAAACATGCGGCGGACGCGGCGGCCGCACCAGCGGAACGGCGACGACTTGCGACATACGACAGGACGCCCCCTTAGCTTCCGGAGCAAGTACGGCACAAACGTCTCGAGGATCATGTTGAGAAACTGCGTAACGACGAGCGGCGTGACAAAGAGCGTGTCGAGCGTTAGCAGTGACGCGTCCCAGTCGTACGGCACGAGCCACTGGAGGTTCAGCTGCCGCATCCGCTCAATAAAGAGCCCACCGAACGGCAAGTACACGAACGCGAGGAAGAGGAACCAGAAGAACCAGTTGCTCCAGACGAACACAAAGCGCCGATGGATCAATCGGTTCTCGTAGTCCGACTTCTTCGCGTAGTTCTCCCACCTCACAAACTTCTCGGACGCCCAGTTGAAGACCTCAAAGAAGATGATGTCGATGAGCAACCCGAGCGCAATGCCTTGGATCAGAATGTACGACCACCGATCGGTCCCGAGCGTCGAGTCGGCCGAGTTGAAGCACGTAATGTACCACGTGCACGCGTACAGCGCCGACGACGAAGTCTCTTTCAAGTGGCACTCGGAACACTGCGGTGCGTTCTTTGCGTACACATACCACTGGATGAACGGCATGAGGCAGATGCACTGGATGATCGCACTCAGCAACACGTAAAAGAGCATCGTGAGCTGGATCCAGTGGTTCTTGCGCTGCTTTGGGACCTTCTCCATCTCGCGCGTGAGCTCGTTCTTGACCCACAAGTACTGGAAGTTTGGGTTCGAGTCGTTTCGCTCGTACACCGTGTTCTTGTACTTGCTCAGGTTCCACTTCTCAACGAGGATGCGCGTCTCGCGCTCCCAACACACGAGGAACGACGGGCCCCAAAAGCACGCAACGCCAAAGCCAAGGATCGCCAGGCCCTGCAAGTACTGCCGCCACACTTCGCCGTCGGCAAAGCGGAACGCGAGGTAGTACGCAAGGCCAACGACCATGAGCGGCAACAGGTGCTTCGTGTAGATGTGCATGAACGCAAAGAGGAACGCGACGCGCTCGCCAAAGTGGAGCCGCAGCTCTTCAACGGCCCACCGATCAATGTTGCCAGTTGCGGCCTTCCGCGGGTTCATCTCGAACGTGCGCTTGCGGTACTCGGCAAAGAACTTCTTGTTGAACGCGCGGTCGTGGAGCGGGAAGCACTCGAGAACCACGTCGCTGACGGTCAGCTCCTTGTTGACGTCAATGACCCACTCCTCTTTGTCGTAGTCCCGCAGCGCGTTCTGGATGATGTTGTGCGTGAGCTGGAGCTCGAGCGCCGGCGAGAAGCACATCTCTTTGAGCGAGTCAAGTGACTCTTCGCCGAGCCGTGCGATCGACGCGCCCTGCCGGATCGACAGCTCGTCCATCTCGCGCTTGAACTCGTGGAGTAGCAAGTCCTTGTCTTTCTTCGGGTCAACGAGCACGCAAATGTTCTTGCACGCCTGCTCTTCGTCCTGGTCTTCAGCACTCGTGTCGTACACATCGTTCTCGAGGATCGAGATGCCGAGCCCGGCTTGAATGAGCCGCCGCACGCACTTTTGCTGGAGTTGGCTCACTTGGTACGGCAAGTCGCGCCGGATCGACGTCGCCGAGCGCGACGGGAACCGATGGCGCAGGAGCTGGTAGACCTGCTCCGTGTGCTTGAGCACGAGCGCAAACGTGTACTTTTGCGTCTCCTCCATCGTCACGTGCGGCGGCTCGACGACGCGCTCGAGGTGCTGTGTGTGCTTGCTACTGCAGCCGTTCGTGGTGTTGCGGTCTTTGTTTGTAAACAGTGGGAGCGCAAACGCATCGACGCCGCCACCGACTTCCGTCACGACTGCAGTCTTGGGCTCGGACCGACTCGACTTGGCGCGCGACCGCTCGATTGCGCTTGCTAGTACAGTAAGTAGACAAGACACAAGCGATGTGAATCAGCAGCTACCTACATTAGGAACAGCAGGCGTCGCGTCGGAATGAACGACATACAAGAAACAAGAGGCGTACACGACTTGGTCGATGACACGACTGGCGAGCCTGGGACGTAGTACATGTGGTCGGTGTCGGTGTTGTGGTTGTCGCCGCTGCGCGCATGCGTTGCAAACGAATGCGACGACTCGGCTGACCCGCGACGTGCCGTCGGATGATTGCGATGTGTCGTCGTGGTCTTGTTAGTCGCATCACTCGGGCGCGTTGCTTCGAGCGTCGGGAGGCTCTGGCGATTTGGATTCGGCGGCAGGTCGCTGTCAGGCGTGTCGGCGCTCGAGCCGAATGCGAGCGCTTTCGCCATCGACTTGCGGAGCGTCGCCTTTGTCTTGCTCCTTGAGCCGCTTGGGTGCTTGTACTCGGGCGTCGTGACTTCGAGGTACGACGATGCAGTAGTCGCTGCTGCTTTCTTGGACGACGACGTTGTTGTCGTTGTTGTCGCTGATGCGAACAGTGGAAAGTGGTTGTAGCTCTGGCTACTCGTGCTGTTGCTATTGCTATTGCTGCTCGTGTTGCTGCTGTACGGATACAACTGGTGGTGCAACTGATGGTGGTTGCTGCTCGCACTGCTTGCAAAGCTCGAGCGGTAGCTGTCAAGCTCGAGGTCGTCAGGCTCTTCCGATGGTTTGCGCCGTGACGACACGAGCTGCACGCGCGTGCGCGCCATGGCGTCCTCGTCAGGCGTCACGTCGCCATTGTCGCTGTTGCTCCCATTGTCGGATGGTTGATAGTAGCTGCGATGCGTCGCGGTCGTCGAGCCTGGTCCGTTACCAGTCGCGCCGAAGAACCGCGAGTTGCTGGTCCCGCCGCTGCTGTGGTGGTCCATCGCGAGCGATCGCTCCGTGGTCGGTCGCTGTCGTCGTGTCTTGCTGCTGCTGTTGTGGAGACTGCGAACTGGGCGTTGGGCAATTGTGCTGAGTTTGCTGTGTGTTTGGGTGTGAGAAGAGGGTAGCGCACTGGATGGATGGATCCTCACTTTCGTCACTATTACAAAAATATTTGAGATGGAGGACTGACTGTAATTCTTGTTGTTGTTGACGAGCGTAATCCAATATGTGTGTTTGTAGCAATCATCAACAAGCGTGCTTGCGCATGGCAGTGCTGCCGTCATCTTTGCACCACACACTATCATCTCACCTCCTTCGTGGTGGTGCTAGTGGTGCTGGTGCTGATGTCACGGAACTCGCTGTGCTTGATGTGGATGTACCATCGATTTCTGCTTCTCGCGCATGGCATCAATACTCGATACTACAAGTTATCCACAGAGCAATATTTCAACTCAGCTCTCTCGACTCGAACTTCGAGACTATCGCATGGCTGGGTTGCGTTTGCTTGGAGCGCTGAATGAGTCGTGCAAGTGGTCATGCGCATTGTACCAGCTGTAAAGTTGAGCAATAGCACAGCAGAAGGAGGCGCAGGCAGAAGTACATGTGACTGCCATTACGTCTCGACCGAGGACAACGCGCCGTGGCAGCATTCAGAGTTTGCACGGAACGGAGGAGATGCAAACGAACTCGACCAGATGCTGAGCGTCATGTCAACACGCAAGGATCGATGTAGCTGTAAAAGTCGGTTGCGTGTCTTCAGTTATGTGCTGCATGACAACACGTAAGATCATGAACAGAGAGTACGCATGAATCAGTGATATTCAGCAGTGTCGACTTGATCCGTCTACCCAAACTCGCACCTGTCTACTCAAACTTTGTCCAGATCGACATCGAAGAACGGTGAGTCGTGTGGCTGGCAGACGTTGTGCTCGAACATGGCAGCAGCTCGGACGATTGCTTGCTGATGCACTTGTTGACGAGTTCACATTTGGTCAGGTGCTCGATGTTGTCGTGTCAAACCGCTCAGACGAGAGATCCAAGTTTAGATGCTGACGCTCGTGCACCATGCTGACAACACTCGCCTGCTCTCTCCACCTCGAAACTCAGTGCATCCACAAGCGTGCAAGTGCGAGGTGCGAGGTGTGTTTGCACGACGCAAGCTGCTGGATGAATGAATGCCGAACGCGGATACGGACAGCTGCACACAGCGCTCGATGTACAGCACGCGCGACGCGCGATCGCCAACGAGCAGCTCGTTCCAGACTCGCAGCAACAGCTCGCGAGTCCAACACGCACGAGTCCCAATAAGCTTGCAGCACTGCAGCATCCGCACCACCGTGGTCCGTCTCGTACGCACCGCTCGCCGCAGCGCAAGCAGTCGCAGTCGCCCCATAAACAGCGTGCGTGGTGGCACACTGAGCACGACCCGAGTGTGGACCAGCACGAAGTGCTCGCGAAGCAGAGGCAGCTCCAGGACGACGTGCGGCGCCAGGAGCAGAACGCGTGGCTCGGCAAGCATGCCAAGCAGCGCCGCTTCGAGTTCTCGGCCTCGCAGAAGCGCATGCTGCGGCAGTGGTTCAACGCACTTGACGCCGACGGCTCGGGCAAGATCTCGGTCGAGGTGCGCTCGCACTGCGCAGTACTGCTGATATGCCTCACACCCGTGGAGACGACGACGCTGTGCATTCAGATAGACAAGACTGACAAATTGACTGGCTATCCGACGATTCGGTGTGCACCACGTCGCTGTTGGATACGCCACTCGCTTGTATCGCTTTGTGGCGTCCTATCACATATCTGTGCGCGTACACATACGTAGGAGCTCGAAGACCCGATGCTATCGATCGGCATCGTGACGGACCCCGTCGAGATCAAAGAGATCGTCGAAAAGCTCGACAAAGACGCGAACGGACTGATCGACTTTCAGGAGTTTGTCGACTTCCTCACGCCGCACACCAAGCACAAGGCGTCGCACATCGAGAAGCACGAAGCCATGTTTATGAAGCTTACAAAGACGATGGAGGTGCGTGCATCCTGCAAGTGTACAGCATAGTATGCAAGAGTGTGGTAGAGAGTGGACAGGAACCGCAGCTCTGCCTGGTGCAGTTTGGTATCCGCTGTCGCTCGTGTAATGCTCACAAAGCGCTCACTACTACACGCTGCTTCCCATATCTCCTCCTACACACGGACACACACACACACACGGCAGCACCAGAGCGCAGGTTTCCTCGACATCAACACACAGCTGTCGATGGAACGCCGTCGCTTCATCCTCGATGCGATCACGCACAGTCCAACGCAGTCGATCGCCGACGAGCTCTTGGATCTACGCATTACGCACCATCCTCGCAGCACCGACGAGCGTAACGACACCCATGACAGTAGCAGCGAGCTGTACAGTAGTAGCAACACCGGCGCCAGTGCAGTCGAGTCGCGCGCGCGACGCGCAGTTGCACGGCGACACAAGCTCGAGGCGCTCAAGAGCCGGCATCAAGTCGAAGTGCGCTACCAGGCGCTTGAGAAGGTCTTTGAGCGCAACAGCAGTGTCAAGGTACGTATGAGCTGTGAGCTGCGAGCGTACGACGAATCGTGACTTATGCAACTCGCTATCGTGTGTGCCTGCACATCAATGAAGCCGAACGCGGTGTTGGCTCTAGACCGGCTCGCAGTAGCGTCACCGCTCGGAGGTGACGAACGACTCCGACGAGGTGACGAACGACTCCGACGAGGTGACTCGCGAGTGTGTCTGATGCAACTTGGCGTCGTCGCTGCTGGTGGCGTACCACGACTGAGCGAGTCAGAGCCGACACGGCACCAGCGCTTTCTCCAGCCAGTCGTCTCATCATCTAGTAATAGCAATAAATAGTGGTAATGAAAGCCGCTGACCGCCTGCGCTCATGCACTAAGACCGAATGGTCCAGTCGCTACACCGTAGAGACAGCTGCCTCGTGTGTGCGTCCTCTGCAGTCGTGTGTCAGCACTCGTCTGTCGGGTGCACGGGTGCGTTGCCGCGCTTGAGCATGCGCCGAATGAGGTCTTTGCGCGCGCGCGGCCGCATCGACTTGCGTCGGTTCGTACACGGCGCGACAAAGTGCTCATCAAAGCACCCATGGCTGTGAAGAGAGAGAGAAAGCAGTAGGATCACGTTTGGTCAGTTATACAGAGAGATGCCGATGTGACCCGTCCAACATCGCAGATCAGTACGTACTCGCGCAGCTCCTGCATGAACGTGTCGTAGAACTCGGAGCGTGTCGCGTGGATGCTGCCCTGTAGGACAACGACAGATTGTAGGGGGAAAATGGACAGACTGTCAATAGCGATCGCTTGCAATCGTCTGCACAGCCGCCAACAACTACAGCGCAATGATAGACGCACAAAGAACGCGACTTCGAGCAACAAGTTGTTCGCAACGTCGAACGTCACTTGCGTGCGCTGGTACGCATCGAACGCGTTCCAGTGCAGCCCGACGCCTGGAACCCACTTGGGCAGCCGGTCGCGCCAGCGACTATGCTGTTCGCGCCAGACAACTTTGACGATCCGCGTCTCGGCTTTGAAGTTCGCACTGCGCGACTCGACGACTTTTGATTGCTCGAGAAAGCACTCGAGCGCTGGGACGTTGAGACGGAGACACAACGTGAACGTCGCGCTGTGGATCTTTGTGAGCCGGTTGATGATGAACACGATACTGAAGCGCAAAGCGCCTGCGATCGCGAGCATCCACAGCATGTCGACAACGAACCAGAGACCTGGATATACGACAATGTGCGCGACGAGCAGGTCGTTTGCCCACTGCACCGCTGGGATCGTTTTGCCATCGATGCCGAGCAAGTCGCCATCTGTAATACGGTCGATGATCTCGAACGCGAGCAAGCCCGTAAAGATCACGAGCACAAAGTCAAACGACGATGTCATCGAGTACTCGGACGCACGCGTGGCCTCAGCGAGCACGCCCAAGTTGCGCTCGACGCTATGTACGATCGTCTCGAGCTGCGACTTGGCCATGTTCCCGTTCTGGCTCTGCACTTGCTTGAGCTTCGCGCGGAAGCCACGCAGGAGCTTCGCGAGGTCCTTGCTGCGGATTTCCAGGTCCGTGTGGGTCTTAGTATGTGTCGAAAAGTGTCGTGTCGTGTTGATTTGTATAATGTCAACATGCGTCGTGTCAATTTTGGTTGTGTCAATATGTATCGAAATGCATCATTTTGATTTGCAATGTGTCAACACGCGTTGTGTTGATACGTGTCGTGTCAAAATGCGATATGTCGAAATGCATCGTGTCGAATCGCATTAATCGCTGTATTGTTGATCCATCCATGCCAAGAAAATGACTATGCATGCACGCGATGCACACACACACACACATCCATACCTTGTGCAACTGGAGTTGTTCGTATAGCAGCTTCCCACTTGCGTCGGCTGGGCACTTGGGCAGCGCCATCGTGCGCATCGACTCGCGCAGTAAGCCGAGGATCTCTTCGAGCACAACGAGGTCGTGCGCGCACTCGTCGACTTTTGTGCGCATCGCGCCGAGCGCTTCCGGGTTCGTCTCGAAGCTCTGCATGTACGTGCGTGCGCGATTGAGCATGTCGTCGAGGATGAACGTGCGCTTGAAGAAGAAGCGAATGAACAGCTCGCGCGCAAGCAGCGCGAGGTACGCGACGATCAGCGTCTCGTGCTCGTGCGCCTGCGGCCCAACGAGCAGCATGCCGTCGCGTCCAACGAGGATCTTGTCGGCGTCGCTGAGGTCGTACACCGCGTGGATCTCGCCGAGCACTTGCTTGAGCTCGTTCTCCATCTCGCCGCGGTCGAGGTACGCGCGCGCCGGCAGTCGTGGTTGGATGTCGCGTGCTGTGATCAGGTTGAACTTGGACCGCGACGGCGCGTCGTGCATAAAGAGCATGTCCATGACGGCGCGCTGGTGCGGCGACAGCAGGTCGTCGATGATCTTGGACGAGTCGAGGTCAACGTCGACGAGCAAGCGCGCCAAATGGTCGACGCAGATCGCGTCGCTCGCAGTGTCCATGAGCGCGTCGATCGACATGCCGTAAACAATCGTACCGTCGCCGTTGAGGTGCATGCCAAAGCTCTCGATCTGCACGATCGCGTCGTCATGGGGTGCGTGGATGTCGGCCTCAAAGTTGGTAAAGCGCTCAAACTCAAAGTCGACGATCGCGATCTTCGTAAGTCCCGGATCGAGCGTCAGTCGCGTGCTCGTTGGTGCGAGGTCGAGCTCAGAAGTAAACAACCCGCCTTGGCAGCGCTCGAGCGACCCGAGGCGGTCGTTGAGCATCACGATCTGGTTTGGGCCGAACGGGATCCACTCGCCGACCATCACGCGCACGTGTGCGAGCACGATCGCAAACGACAGTGCGTCGTGGATGCCGTTTGCGCCTTGACGACAGAGCGCGGCGTTGTGCGCGTTCGACGAGAACGTCGCTTCGGTGTGCATGAGGCAGCTCGGCAAGTACGGGCTCGAGACGTACGAGACCTCTTCGACGTCGGTCACGTGCGACACGAGCACTGAGCCATCGGTGCGCTCGAGCCGAAACTTGCCATCGGCAACGTCAAACGTGATCATCACGACGTTGCTGTCAAAGAGCACGAGGCTCGAGTTGACCGACCGCAGCGCCGGTACCGGCTCCGATGTGTGCGTGAGGAAGACGTCGATGCGTTTCTTTTCGTCAGTTGACAGCGCCTTGAGCGTCGTCATCGCAAGCGGCGTGACCTGCGGATGGAAGTGAGCGTATGCGAGGCAAGTGCGTGGTAGAGTGGTAGAGGCGAATGTGTGTCATGAGATCCTCTGGGTCGAACCCAGTCAGCCAGTCAGGCAATATACCAAGTGCACACTACTTAGTATTCGTACCTGGTAGGCAGTGGACGGTTGAAAGTCTTCGCTGCACGTCTTGAGGGCGTTCACGAGGTTGTGCTCGCGCAAGTCGTCGATCGCGGCTTTCGCGTCCTGGCTCATGTTCATCCAAATGCGGCGCGACTGCCCAGCTTTGACGATGTTCATGCACACGGGCGAGTAGTCGTAGTCGAGAATGCCGCACACGATTGCCTCGTACACGAGCACAATGAGCGGGAGGTTGCGCAGCCAGCTCTCTTCGTCGTCCGACAGCGTCGGGTACATGGCAAACTTGGAGAGCAGGTAGAGCAGTCGCAGATGGTTGCGGCTCCAGACCTTGGCTTCGTTCGACGCACGTCGGTCGATGAACAGCATCTCGCGCTCATTGCCGTTGGACGGTGCGAGCGACTCGTTCGCCATCGCCAATGAGCTCTTGTGCATCACCACCGTTCGCTGTCAAAAGGCGCGGAAGTGTCGTTTGGATCAATCTGAAATGGTATTGATCATATCAACATGTGCGATTGCAAAATGTCAACGATACTCGACATTCGTTGCAAAATTGTCACTGGAAACTAAAACTCTTTATATCGGTCACTCATTTTCAAGCAAATACCTATTGCCATTGTCAGCAACCTGGATTGTATCATATAATATATTAAATTTGCAAATAAGCAGAACATCTATATAAACGTGGTCAATTTAATTATCCGAGTATTTTCAATTCATAATATAAATTACAACTGTTGCATACTACACATCGATGCATATAAAATGTACATAATTTATGTAATGTAAAGCATATCAAGTTACGATACACGGTAATACAAATTATATATGATTTTGATACTGATTGCCGTTCACTGGGTGTACTTTGTACTCATTAGACACCATTAGTAGCGGTATGTATTGGATGAAACATTCCAAACAGATCGCATTTAGCGCCAGACGCGTGCCACGCCAAACTACACCACGATAACAACGTATTGGAATGTGCACTGATTTTCTTCACCTCAGCTAAGAAAGCAGCAGTATCGAGACCAGCAACAGCAACACGCACGCGTAGACACTTCAAGTCGGTGCGCTCGCTCCTCCCCCTTCACATCGCAGCACTCGGTTCCTTTGCACGCACACGCACGCGACCACACGCTCCGACACGCGAGATAGAGATGACGCTGCCGACGCCCTGGCTCGCGTACAAGACGCAAGACGGCAAGGTGCGGCAACGACTGCGCTGACGTCTGCGCTGCACACCATCTGCGTGCTTGTCTAGCACGACGAGAGCATGTGCGCGCTACTTGATGTAGTCCGACTGTAGTAACACGCGCGTGGCGCACTAACACTGCGTTTGTCCGCGCTCGTGACTCGTTCACGCTCTCGTGCAGGAGTACTACTACAACCCGCAAACAAAAGTGACGACATGGGACCGCCCATCGGTGTCGTCGAGCGCAGCAACGAAGATGCCACCCAAGCACCACCACACGAATAGCAACGGCAGCAATCACGCAAGCAGCAGTGCGCGTGCAAGCACATCGGCAACAGCATCCGTACCGCCAGCGGCTGCTGCTGGCCGCGGCAGCTTGCTCGCACAGATCCAAACCGGCAAAGCGCTCAAGAAAGTCACGACCCGCGAGTCGTCGCCGCTCGCTGCTGTCGCGTACGTGTGTGTGAGCGTCCGTGTCGCTGTCGTTATGCGTGCGTATGTTTCGATACGTGTGTATAGACTATGAGTGTTGGTCGCTGCTAACAGTTCGTACTGTTGTAAACGTACGACAATCATTATTGGCGACTATCCACTGGATTATTTCACTATGACCGCCCATCATAGCGGCGGAGCGAGCAGCAGCAGCGCAAGTACTGGCGGAGGTGACGCGAGTGGCGGCGGTGGTGGTATGAACGCGATGATGGCAGCGATCAAGTCGGGCGGGAACCTCAAGCGCACACCGAGCACGCCGATCCGGTGCGTTAGATTGTGGCTACTACTAAAGCTGTTGCTATTGGTCCATTAACCACAGAAGGGCGACTCGCTGGCTGACAGTCTGTTTGTGTGTGGGAATGTCCATACGTATATGTCCGTCCATGTAGCCGCGAGAGTCCTGCAGGCAACGCCGCGCCCATGTCGTCGCCTGCGAGTAGCAGCGGCGGTGGCTTTGCTGAGATCATGCGCAAGAACCGCGAAGCTGCTGCGCGGAAAGGCAGCGCAACGACCACAACCACTAGCAATAACAATAGTTATGGCCATAACAATGGCAACGCATTCCACCGCGGCGTTGCAAATGCTGCAACAGCAACAGCATCTGCGTCGGCCCACGCGTTTTCAGCGCCGACGACGCCGCGCACAGCGTTTGGTAGCAACAGCAACAGCGACAGCACCAACACCAGTGGTAGCAACGCAGGCGGCCAGTCGACTGCTGCGCTCGACGCGCGTCTGAGCGCAATCGAAGCGAAGCTCGACAAGATTATGGCGCACCTCGGCATCAGCTGAGCAGTGCAGCTGCTCGCACTGAGCCAGCGGTCGTTAGTAGTGCTGTCGTCATGTTGACTCCAATGTTAATAATCGCAATCCCCTCATTTTTCATGACCTCATTTTCAGTCTCATTGTTGACTGATTTTTAATCTCATTCCAATTACAATGTCAGCTTAATCAGCACCTCATTTTTGAACGACCTCATTTTCAGTCGCTTTCCCATCGGATTTTTCTATCGCATTCGGCTTGCCAACCTACGCAAACTTCATCGCCATCTCGCCGAGCGTCATCGCTTTCTTCTTTTGCTTCTTCTTGCCGCTGCCTTTCGTGTCGGCCGTTGACGTTGCTGCTGCTGCCGACGCTACACCACCGCGGTTCTGTGCGATCGCCTGCACTTGGTCGTCCCACGTCGCGCGCGTCACGGCCTGGACGCCAACAACGCGACCAGCAGCTGGGAGGCCAGGGAACTCGTCGCGGCTCTTGAGCGTCGGCACCGACGCATTTGACCCTTGAGGGACCGACGCGTTCGCGTACGATGATGAGGACGAAGTCACTGGCGATGCGCTGACTGCAAGACTCGCAAACGACTCGACTGGCGCAGTCTGGATCTTGGTCGTTGTCGGCGTCTGGCTACTCGCAATAGCAAACTGGGAAGCCACTGGCGCTTGCCACGTCTGTGATGACCGCCACGTTGTCTTTGGCGGCTCGTCACGCCCCAAGATCGCACGCGTATTCGTGTTGTGGATCACAACAGCTGGGCCGTTGCGACCGATTGGTTGTGCAGCTGCGCCAGTCTCACGCAGTGCGTTCGCCCAGCCCGACGTTGACGGTTGCGATGGCTGCTGCTGCGTCTGCGATCGCCGCTGTGTTGCACCTGGTACAGTCGCTTGCTGTTTCGTCTGTTTCGTCTTATTCTGTTTCTTATTCTGAAAGCCGTGCTGGCTCTGGCGCTGCTGCTTCGTCACGTCACGATGGTACGCAAAGAACAGATCGACCTGTTCACGGTCCGGAAACAGCCGCATGAGCCGCAAAAACAGCTGCTCAAAGTCGTTGGCACTAAACTGGCTCTTCATCTTGGCGTAAAACGTTGCAATGTCGACGTCCGCGAGCCGGAACGCTTTGCAGTCTTCGCGAAAGACCTCGTACTTCGCATCGCTCCCGAGCACTTGCCGGATCTTGAGCACGATCGCGCTCTTCGACTGTTCGCCTATAGTACTATTACTATCGGCTTTCTCTTCGTCGTCATCGCCGCTACCATCAGCTGAGCCAGTCGTTGCAGGCGCTTTCTCTTCGAGGTCCGACGGCGAGTCAGTGCCATTGCCACCGTTGCCACTCGCTTTCTTGCCTCGCTTGGTCTTCATCTTCGATGGCTTGACGAACCGCATCAGCGGGTTGTTTGCACCGAGCGCAGCCGCAGCAGTTGCAAGTTCAGGGTACTCCCACTGGTCGTTGTTACCTCCATTGTGCATATGCGCACGCATTGCTGGCGTCGGTGGCGGTGCGAGCGCATTGCGAAATGAAGAGCCAGCATTAGCGTTCGCACCACTACGTGAGCCGCCACCAAGCTCGGGGAAGTCCTCGATGCGCGGCCGCGTCGACGCTTGGCTCTCCCAGAACGACGACGTGCCAGCAGCAACCGACGGATCGCTCGAGAGCGACGGAAAGTCGGCGACGTTGATGATGTTGCGGTCGCTGTTGCTGCCTGCCGATTGGAACGCCGATGCGTCGTAGTCGGCGCCAGCAGCATCGTCGTGAGCGGCGCGGCGGACAGTAAAGTGCACGTCGATCTTGCGGCTCGTCTTGATGTGCGGATGCTCGGTCGCAACGTGCGCCTGCAAGTCCAAGTGCGCTTTAAACACAACGAATTTCTTCATGAGGCACACGGGTTCTTCACACAAATAGTGCTCTGCGCGAAAATGGTTCTCGAGGTCGTGGTAGTTCTTGTAGTACCGATTCTGAATGTGCATCGAGTGGAGACAGATGTCGCACTCAAAGTGGTTCTTGTGCAAATGGTCGTACAGCTCGGCCGTTGAGTAGTACCGCGAGAAGCAAAAGTCACAGCGCGGATGGCCCGAGAAGCCCTCTTTCGGCATGCCTTTTGCATTGTGTCGCTTGAGCTGTTCTTTTGTCCAGAGCTCGAGCTCCTGCAAAAAGACCTTCTTGTGCTCGAGGCAGATGCTGCAGAACTGCAGCTGATGCACGTCGAGTAAGTGTGTCTTGAGTCCTGCGAGCGTCGAGAAGCTCTTGCGGCACTTGCGGCACACTGGGTCGCGCAGCAAGTGGAGATTCGCATAGTCGCGCTTGAGAAAGAACATCCCCGATGGCTCGTCAAACACGTGCGTTGGCCCGATGTTGTCGCCCCAGTCCTGGAACGAGTCGAACTGGTCGCTCTCGTGCTCGACGCAGATCACGCGTGCGAGGTCGGTCTTGCAGATCACGCAGCTCGTTGTCCCGAGCAGCTGGCGCATGCGCAATGCGCAGCGGCTGCAGCAGCCTTTGTGGCCACACGCACCGACGGTATCAAAGCGCGTGACGTTGTCGATCTCGTGGCAGCATAGGATGCACGCTGCGATCGACTGCTTGCGGGTAGAGATGGACATGCTGAAGAAGTGAAGAGAGAAAGAGATGCGGTGTGGTGCTGTGCTGCAACGTGGGGCTGCAGGTGCTTGTGTGTCGAGATGATCGGTCGATGAGCGAATGGCGTTGTGACCTGTTGCTACTGACGTTCGATGGCTGTTGGCAAAAAGGGGAGCGCAACTACCGTAAATGACTCTGAATCAGAAACTGAAGCTCATTACTTTCGCACAGACGTATTACTGTATCGTTTCAAGTAAGGAATCATACATATTTCTGATTCGGCAACAACCGCTTCGAAAATGCTTTGAACAATCGCAGTGGTTGATTATGTGATGTGGACCACCCACTGAATCGGACAACGACAAACACCATCTGAAATGTACCCAGCGAAATGACATACTAGTTAGTACTTGATGCCATACGTCGAGCTGCTCCAATGTGTCTCATGCATCACTGCACTGTCGAGATGCAAAGAAAACTCGAGAGATGAGTCTGCACGATGTGTGTATGTGCCGACATGACAAGTATACGCAGCATGCATCAAAAGAAGTTCGTGTGGCATGCACTGTTCGAGGATCGACCACGTCGCCGCCACCCGTTCTGCTCGTAATAATACCGCACATGAAGTGCACTGTACGTACTTCTCGCTCTCAAAGTAGCACACTTTAGCGTCGTACGAGTACTGCCCGATATTGTACAGCGACTGCGCAAAGTACAAGTGTACGAGGTACCTTCTTTGACACGGCCGAGTGGATGTTCTGCATGTGGCAACAGCAAAAGCTTACCTCGAATCGCACGCGCTTGAATACGTATACGTGATTGTTAGCGCGAGACGCACGCTGCGATCGCTTCGAGAGCCCAACACCTGCAACAGCAAGCTCCATTTGGTGGCCGACACACCAAATACATGACGTACAATGAACAATTCCATGACGTACGTCAACACACAGTATGTTGCATCGCGGCGACACGCTTGCGGCTATGTGAGAGCAGCAACAATATACGATCAGTCTGAAGAAACGCAGCGTGGAGGCGCAACGTGCACCAATATGGGTGCGCTCGGAGCGCCACGCTCAAGCTTGCGCAGATGTCGATTCTCGTCCGCATGTTGCGACATGTAATATCGCACGGAGTCTCCAGCTGTGTCGACCTCGAAGCGGCTGAAAAGCGAGTTAAGCAACCAAGCGTCCGAGCATGTTTACTTGGGGCAGCAGCGCGACACTCGTTGTCGTCGTCTGCGTGAGACTCTCGCATCGAGGATCCGAGCGCAATGGCGGTCTTGTCGCTCGAGACTGCTGCTCACTCCCAGTATCGTGCGCCAGCTCACACTCTCACATCTGCTGCGCTGCGACTCGCGCATGTCCAGCAACATGTCCACAGCAACAAGCGTGTCCGGAGACTATCCAAGCAGCGACCTCGAGCAGCCGTCGATGCTGCCATGTGCAGCGCCTCAGCCGCAGCCACCAGAGATGAACATCTGCATCATGGTATGTACGTGTGTAACATATACTATGACTATTGCTACGTTCTAGACTCGCCTTGAACTGACAGCATCTCGTGTCAATTAACGCGTCATGTCTACCCATGCACTCGACCAGATCGTCGGTACGCGCGGTGACGTCGAGCCGTTCATTGGCATTGCAAAGCGACTACAGCTGGACGGTCACCGTGTGCGCCTCGCGACGCACGCTGTATACCGCGACTTTGTGATCGAGCACAACATCGAGTTCTACCCGCTCGGTGGCGACCCAAAGGTGCTGTCCGCGTACATGGTCAAGACTGGCGGGCAGCTCGCGCCGCTGAACCCCAACGTCCTACTACACGACGTGCCGCTGAACCTGCGCATGATCGACGAGATCTGCCGCTCGACCTGGCCTGCTGTGTCGGCAGCAGATCCGATCAGCGGCGAGTCGTTCCGAGCACACGCGATCATCTCAAACCCCGTGACGTACGGCCACATCCACGTCGCCGAGAAGCTCGGCGTGCCGCTCCATATCATGTTCCCGCAGCCATCGGTGCCGACGATGGCGTTCCCACATCCGCTCTCGCCACTCACGCGCAGCTGCCGCTACGACGTGCTCAAACCATCGAGACGCAATCGCTGGTCGTACACGGCCGTGTACGCGCTGCTGTGGCTCGGATCCGAGGCGACAGTCAACCGCTTTCGCACCGACGTGCTCGGGCTGCGCAAGATCCGCATCGGCAGCCACGGCCGCAATCTATTGATCGACCTGCGCATCCCCCACTCGTACCTCTGGAGCCCCGCACTGCTGCCCAAGCCGACAGACTGGAGCGATCACTACGACGTCGTTGGGACGTCGGTACTACGTCACACTGACACCGCTCCGACACATGGCTACACGCCGTCGCCCGCGCTTGCGGCGTTCCTATTATATAGCAATGGCGACCAAACAGGCGACAGTAGCGGCCCGATCTTTGTCGGTTTTGGCTCGATGGTGATCAAAGACGCGCGCTGCTTGACGCGCATGATCATCGACGCAGCGATCCAAGCAGACGTGCGGGTGCTGATCCAGTCGAGCTGGAGCGACATGGCAGCCGAAGACCTCGACGCCCCTTCCACTGTGTTTTTCGTCGACGAGTGCCCCCACAGCTGGCTGCTTCCGCGCGTCTCAGCAGTCGTGCACCACGGCGGCGCCGGCACGACTGCAGCAGGGCTCATGGCGGGCAAGCCGACGTTCATCGTGCCGTTCTTCAGCGACCAGTTCCTCTGGGGCCACGCGGTCGTGACGGCAGGTGTCGGCGTCGAGCCGTGTCCGATCAACGAACTGACAGCCGAGCGCCTCGCGCTTGCGTTCGAGGCGCTTTGTGACCCTGCGCTGCAAGCACGAGCGCGCGCGATCGGTGACCAGATGCAGAAAGAAGACGGCGCCGGCGTTGCAGTCAAGCGTTTCTATCGCTACCTGCCGCTGACTGCGATGCGCTGCAAAGCGTCAGCAGCTCGAAGTCATGACAGCGTGTGCCATCGCGCCGCGGCTATGTGGAGTCCGAGCCGACAGCAGCGATTGTGCGAACAGTGCGCGCTCGTCATTGGAAGCGACGGTGACGACGTCGTTGCTCTGCGCGTTGTCGACTACGGCGCGCGAGGTCCAAACTCGATGCTCGATGGCGCGTGCACTGGCACTGGTGCCCTCGTTCACGAAGTCGCTGGAGCGGTCAAAGACGTGCTCGTAAAACCCGTGCGCAGCTTTCGCAAACAAGGAGCTGTGGGTGCAGTGCGCGGACTCGCGAGTGCAGCTGCAGGGCTCGTCGTGCGGCCAGTGCGCGGCGCCGTGCTGCTCGCTGACAGCGTCGCTGCCGGCCACTGTAACGCACATCGAACGCCACTCGAGAGCAAGCGCGACTCGGTGTTCCTGGCCGCTGTCGAGCGCAAGCTCTGCTGTACGAGTATGCGTGAGTCGTAGACAGATGACAGCAGCAAACAATAGCAGCAACGCCATTCACCGCTGCCGTGATCCGAGCGAGCACTTTCGCGGCGTAATCGCGCTGATGTGTCAAACGTCTGTTTTGATGTGCATTTGCGTGAAGCCACGCAGTGCAACCGCCGTCGAATCACGTTTCTCAGGGTATATCATGTCGCAGGAGATGACAAGTAGCAACTGCACCGAATCAGGAAGTTGACACGCATCAAGTTTCGGAATAGTTCACAAGATCATCACTCTTGCAAGTGAGACGGCAGCAGTTACAAAGGGAGCAAGCAGAGCGCCATTTCCGCATTCTCCAGCCGACGAAAACGACACGCGAGTGAGTGGCAGCGACAACGACAACAGGCGCGAGCAGACGGCAGGGACAATAGCAAGCAGCAAGCAGGATGCAGGCGGCCAGTAGCGACGTCGCGGTCTCGAACAACCGGGTACATGTGTGCATATCGAGCCGCGCGTCGCCAGTAGCACGCAAGCCACATCCACTTGATGCGAATAGGCTCAGTGCTAACTCGTTGCCTGTGTATATGTGTGTCTGCGCGCTTGCCTGTACATGCGCATGCCATTAGCTCAAGTTTGCGCGCGCGATCGACGCGATCCGCGATGAGACGCGCAAGACGCGCGACAAGCCGCTCGGCTCGTTCGCCGACGTCGTGCAGGCCGTCGCCGCGTACGACAAGGACGGGCACATCAAGCTCCAGTTTGACGACGACGACGACAAGTACGACATCGATGCAATGAAAAAGGAAGCCGAGGCGCGCCAGCACTTTGCCGACAAGCAGACGCATCCGTCGAGCAGCGGCCGCATTGCGCACGACGTACCGGCGATGAACATTTGCATTATGGTGCGTGCGTACGTATGTACTATGTCTATTGCCATGTTCTAGGCTCGCCTTGAACTGACAGCATCTCGTGTCGACTGACGTATAACCTGCTATAACCTATGCCCACTACCTCTACGAATCAGATCGTCGGCACGCGCGGCGACGTGCAGCCGTTCATTGGCATTGCAAAGCGACTACAGCTGGACGGTCATCGTGTGCGCCTCGCAACGCACGCAGTGTACCGTGACTTTGTAATGGAGCACGACGTCGAGTTCTACCCGCTCGGCGGTGACCCAAAGGAGCTTGCAGCGTACATGGTCAAGACCGGCGGGCACTTGATCCCGCTCAAGCTCGAGACGATCCAGAAAGACGTGCCACGCAACATGCAGATGATCGAAGAGATCTTGCACACGACGTGG
>JAADWX010000585.1:0-18531 GCA_023336405.1 Globisporangium echinulatum | reverse complement strand
TGTCACTTCGCGTGTGTGGGCGCTCAAGATGACTCAAGCGATGTGCACGCCTTCTGCGAGCCACTGCGTGCACGTAAAGTGACTCGAGCGCGCAGCGCACTCGATGGCGATGAACGACGAATACGCAGGTGCTCGTGCTGTTGTAATGATTGCTCGTAATGTATAGCGTATACTGTTACAGTTGTATACTCTGTGCTGTACATACGTATACTGTATACTGCTGATGTGTGTATTGCTGTATACTGTTGCTGTCTGAATACCAGAAACCACATCGTCTTGTTCGTTGTTGGTCGAAGTGACCTTCATTCCTTAACACCGAGTGTCACCTCGAGTGCGGACTCGCAATCGACGGCGTACGCGCCAAACACAACGCACTTTACATCTTTCCTCACGTCGCTCAAGCCCAAGAGCCCGCGACGTACGTCAGTCCTAAGCTCTTAAAGCCATACGTTCCTTCCTACTCGTACTGTCCTACTACTAACGATCAGACAATAGCAACTCGCATCCGTCGCAAGTACATACACACGCACCTGCTCTCTCGTGCCTCGTACTTGTATCAATCGGTCGTGCCAGTTGCGTTGGGCAGTACGTACTCGAGCAGCGCTGGGATGTACTTGCCTCGCGGTCGTAACAGCGTGCGGTTGACTGCGTGCGGGTACTTTTCGTTCAGCCACTGTGTAATCTCGAGGTTCCGACAGAACTCATCAGACGACACGATCGTGTTGTGGCTGCAGCCCTCGGACCGATGCACATGCAGAAAGAGCAGCACGTCAAAGTGACCGTTTAGCGCCGCGAAACGCATCGCATGGCTCGTACAGCCGCCGCTGCGATGATCATGCAACCACTTGACGACCTCGAGGTGGCCGCCTGCAGCAGCGTCATCTATTGCCCGAGATGTGTGAGGCTCGGTACGATTCGCGTGCAGCCACTTGATGACGTCGAGATGGCCATTCATGACAGCACCAGCCATCGCATCCGATGTGCAGCCCTCGCTTCTGTTTCCATGCAGCCACTGAACGACGTTGAGGTGTCCGTTCTGCGCCGCAGCGTCCATCGCCCACGGTGTACAGCCTTCTGTACGATGTTCGTGCAGCCACTGGACGACCTCGAGATGGCCATGCGCAGCAGCAGACACCTCGAGGTCGTCCAATGGCTGCATGAACATCGTACAGAAGGTTGCACGAGCAAAGCGATGCGACTCGCTGCCTCCGGAGCCCACTTTGACGTGCTGCTCTTCCTGCACACGCACCAGTCCGAGGGTTGCAGCCACAATGCGATCACGAGCGCCAACGACTGTCTTCAGCACCTCGAGATCACGCAGTGGCTCGCGGAGAAATACCCGCACGCAGTCGACATCGAGCTGCTGCGATCACGCGGCAAGTACATGCCAGCACTACTGATGTACGCGCTGCACGGTACTAGTACGTTGGATGCGACCGATTAATGCGCGAGAGGCGATGATGCAAGTGTGTGGATGCGTGTGTGTGAACGAGGCAGTGAGTGAGAGCGATTGAGAGGTAGAGAGAGCACGAGTTGCGTTTCGTTCGTCGTCGAGCCGTCGTGTCTCAATGAGGTCCGACGTTTACATGCATGACGTTCCGACTGATAAATCGATCAACGTTAATGCGAACCCGCACTGTTTTGAGGCAGACAGATTGGATGCAGTCGTACACTACGCTATCCGTCTGAGCACGCTTGGCATCCACGACTCATTGCTCGTACTTCACCTTGACTGAAAGACCTGTTTACAGGTTCGCACGCGTTCGACTCTCAGCGACATCCCACAGCCGAAGACGATACGACAACAAGCAGAGCGTGACGCGGTGCAGACGACAGTTGATGCTGCTGCAGCATCACGCGGCACAGAGCACGAAGCACTGCACGCTGCCGCCACGAGCCAAGACAACTGTCCATCGCAATATGATCCAGCCTCTCGCTCGTCGTACAACGCACTTGATCTTTTGGTAGTCGACCGTCTCAACTGTCGACCGATTCGGCACGAGCGTGCGGCTCCGACACGGCGCGCTCTCGCACGCACTCGGCGGGTTGTACTTGCCGTCGGGGAACGCGCGCGACGTGATGTCGTTGCACTTGGCGCACACAAAGTCGCACCGCGTGACGAGCGGCTTGATCGCGCTCACGCGCACGCACGTGCCAGTAACGCCGACAAACTGACGAGGTTACGTTCACGAGCAGCGGCGCTCATCGCTCGAGGCCGCGAAAGCAGTCGCATAATGCGACAGCGGCCTTGAAGCGACCTTCGATGTCGCTCACGAACGAGTAGTAGCTCGCGTTGTGTGTGTCGTCTGGCAATGCAATGCCAATATGGTGGTCCTGCGGAATGTACTGACTCCACACGCTTTTTGCGACTGCAATGACTCCGAACGTAGCAGCAGCGTCTGCACCTGTATGATGCGCATGCGGTCGCGGTGGTGGTGTGCGGCGCAGCAGTGGCATGGCGAGCAAGTGCGAGCGCGTGCTTGCGTGCAATATCTGGTGTTCTTGATCGAAGTGGCAAATTTAGTCGTGACTGCAATGAACAGCAACGTGCAACTTTCGTGTTTTCGCATTTCAAGACTCGACACGAGTATACCAAAAAAGAGAGCGCGCAGCAATGAATGAAATCATATAGCTGTCGACATTAACGGAACGATTGAGCTGCAGCACAAAAGTTGCAGCAGCTGCAATGGCAGACAATCCGCTGCCGCCGCCACTCTCGTTCTACTTGCGCGCACCGACGCTCGCGATCGAGCTCGACGAGGTTGAGCGCCTCGGGCTGCTGCGCCTGCAGGTGCTCTGTGCACTCAATCCTGCGTCGCGCGGTGGCGGCAACGACAGCGAGGCGGCGCTGCGTGCGTTCCGTGAGCTCCTCGCATCGAGCAGCGCCAGCGATGCCTGTGCACGCGACACTGCGTCGCACTACGCACTTCGCCTCGCATTCTGCAGGTGCGTTCGCATGCGAATGTGTAAGCACATATGCGTGTTTGTAGACAGCTGCTTGGCGATGCAGCAGCGCGTACATCTTTGTCGCATCGCATCTGCTCAGCAGCTCACACACACACTCAATGACTCGACAGGACGCGTGAGCTGATCGAGTGGCTCGCAGACGCCGAGACTGCGCTGTTTGGTCTCCACTTGCGGCATCGCATGCAACGTGAAGCGATCGACGTACTCGCACGCGAAGGCATCGTGTACGTGACCTGCGTACGCGACAGCAGCGTGCATTACATCGTACCGTTCCAGCACGCGTCGCCACTCGTCCGACGTCGCAGCGTGCACATGCACGGCGGTGTGTGTTTTGTGTCACTGCAGCACATGGCCGTCGTTGCGCAGCACCACTTTCGCATTGCGCTCACTCAGCAGCTCTATGTCCTGCAGCGCTCGCTGCCTGCGAATCCGTACGCTCCAGCCACACTGGCACGGCTCGAAACTACATTCGAGCGATTCATTACGTACTCACACCGCCATCATAACCAACATACAACGACCAGCTCACAGCTGCGCGTGACGCCTTTGAACATCGACGTTGTCGCACTCACGCACTTCCCGCTCTGTATGCGGTCGCTCCATCGCGCGTTCCGATTGGCGCATCATCTCAAGTACGACGGCCGCGTCCAGTACCGTCTATTCCTCAAAGGCATCGGGTGGTCCGTCGGTGAGACGCTGCTGTACTTCCGCTCGGAGTTTGTTCGAGTCATGGCGCCAGCAGTCTTTGATAGAGAACACGCGTATGCGATCCGCCATAGTTATGGGTTGGAAGGCGCCCGTAAAGATTATAAAGCGCTCGACTGCCAGCAGATCATTTACGGCGCTGTACCACGTACGGGTCAGCACCACGGCTGTCCGTTCCGCCATTGGGATGCAACGCATTTGAGGGCCGAGCTACACCAGCAAGGCAGCAGCAGCAATAGTAATAGTAGCAATCGTACTAGTCGCGTCACGCCTGCTGTCGCACAGGAGATCGCGGACCAGAGCAGTCGCGGCGACTATCAGGGCGCGTGTCAGCGCTTCTTTGACGTCACGCATAGCAGTTCGTACGCCGAGGTCGTCGTTGGTACGATGCATCCACAGCAGCAACAGGATGGTAGTAGTTATGGTAAGGCAGCACTAACAGCACGTGTGAGCCATCCAAACGCATGGCTCGATGCAAGTCTCCGAACAGCGACTGGGTAGTTTAGTCACTTGCTGAAGTATACGATACGGTACTCGCACATACAGGCACAGGCACATGTACATGACGCTTGTTGCGTCCATTGATGGATTGCATACTGTCATTTCATTGTATAACGTGTCAAGGTCGTCCTCGACGGGCTACTATTTTAGTGACATTTTTGGTCGTGATTGATTGATTGGCGATTGCGAGATGCGAATTGCGAGATGACTGGCAGTGCCTCGAAGCGACAGAAAGTAGTCGGTGCGATGGGCGACGACGACGTTACGGTCGCTGCTCGTGCGATTGAGGCCACGATGGCTCCGGCTGTTACTGCTGCTGTAACTCCACCTGCGAATGCTACAACAGCAGTGCGCGACCTCGAATCGCTCACACGCGCGGCGCCGCAGATGGACCCAATGCGGCTGCTTGCGATCATCGAGGAGCTACGGCAGACCGCCGGCGCAAGTACGTTGCGTCACGCTTTGCGATACGCCAATGTGTGCGCTTGCGCTTGCTTTGCGCTGACTCGATGCTCGCTGTGTACGTGCGTGTATCCGTCATGACAGAGGCTGTGAACACTGCGATTGCCAAGGTCATGCGGCAGGACCCGACAAAGCCGCCAGCCGAGAAGCTCCAGCACGAGCGCGTGAAGAAGCCCAAGGCACCCAAGAAGAGCCGCGGCCGCGCATTTGACATGACCAACTATGTCAAGCGCGCGGTTGCGATCAAATTCCTATACGTCGGTGAGCGCTTCGCTGGCTTTGCGCGCCAAGACCACATGGAGGACACGGTCGAGCGGTACCTCATCGACGCACTCGTGCGCACGAAGCTCATCGACGGCGACATTGAACAGGCAAACTACAGTCGCTGTGGTCGCACAGACCGCGGCGTGAGCGCGTTTGGTCAGGTCATTGCTGTCACGCTGCGGTCAAACCTGCCGGTCGCTGCCGAACTCGTCGACCACGCGAGCATCGACGAGGTGCGACCCGGCAGTACATTTCGTATCAAACTACCGAATGGCGACCTCAAGACGATCACGGAAGTCGACTACCCGACGCACATCAACCGCGCATTGCCGCCTGACATCCGCGTGTACTCGGTTGTATCAGTCGCACCAACGTTCAGTGCGCGGTTCGACTGTACTGGCCGCATGTACCGCTACTTCTTTGTGCGACGCGACTTGGACATCGACAAGATGCGCGCAGCAGCGCAGCACCTCGTTGGCAAGCACGACTATCGCAACTTTTGCCGCATCGACACGAACGTTCATACGTTTGAGCGCGCTGTGCGGTCGTTCGAGATCGTACGATGCGACGACCAGGTCGCAGCGGATCCGCGGCAGCAGATGTTTCGCTTTGAAGTACGTTGTCAGCGAATTGGTTCAGTCAGTATGCGAATGCAAGCTGTAACAAAAGACTGACAGTACATGCCGGTGGCTTGCTATAGGTCTACGGCCGCGCGTTCCTGTGGCACCAAGTGCGGTGCATGGTCCAGCTGCTGTTCCTCATTGGCGCCGGCAAAGAGGAGCCCGAGTTGATTCCGCGCCTCCTCGACGTTGCGCAGACGCCGCGCAAGCCGCAGTACGACATGGCGTCCGACATTCCGCTCGTATTGCACGACTGCTTCTTTGACAACGTCGCGTTTGAGTGCGTCGTGTATCCTTCCCTATATATGTAGTTGGGCGATGTGTTCAGTAGTGTGTACTGACGCCTACAATCGACGATATGTGTAGCTACTCGCCGCTCGCGCTGCACCAGGTGCACGACCAGCTGACGCACATGTGGGAGCAGCACTGCATCAAAGGCGCGATCCTACGGAGCAACCTCGACACGATCGCCAATTTTCCAGTCACGTACACGCACGTGACAACGGAGCTCGACCACTACGCGCCAACACTTGGGCAGCTGCTTACAGCGCGTGGCTGTGGACCCAGCAATGCTGCTACTGATGATACTGATGGTACCGAATCCGTAGCAGACGGGGCAACGTCATTTGCATGGAAGAACGTTCCGCCATTGCTGCCGCTCGCGAGTCGGCGCCGGAACATTCCGCTGCTGACGCGCGACACGGGCGACTCAGTCGACGAGAAGAAGCACAAAGTGCTCGAACGCAAGCGGCGTCGGCGCGAGGTCGAGGAAACCGAGAAGGATGAGAAGGACGAGTCGACAGAGTTGGTAGAGGAGACGGTCAAGAATGCAGCAGCGACTAGCAGCAGCGTGGATCGCGACGCATCAGCTGCATGCGCGCCATGACAAAAGTCGCAGTAGCGCTAGCGGCAGAGAGAGAACGAGAGAGCAGATGGGAATGATGGAGCGTGCTGGCGTGCGCGGCGCTTTAGGATCTTCCAGCAGCCGCCGTTGCACTCGTACGGCACACGCCCGTTGCCTCGACTCGCCACGACACGACGTCGGACCGATTGTAGCAACGTTTTTCCATCATCGTTGAGTTGGCAGCAGTGGCGTCGAGTCAGAACTGCAAGTGTGCATGCATGTGTCAGTTGTCACTCTCTCCCTCATGACCATCGCCATCAACCAACCAACCAACGAGCAGATCCATCGCGCTGACTATCCTCAGGCGGTACTTCAAGCGACATATTTGTGGTCGATTATACTTGATTTTGTATGCATCACATTTTCATACACATTTCAAGACACTCTGAGCAGCTCCGTTTGACGGGACATTCGCACATGGCTGTGTCTGTTGATCATCATCACGACGAGTCGTCGTGGACCATTCCATGCAAGAGCGAGCGAACAAACGACGGATAGTAGTAGTAAATAGTAGTAGTTCAATTCAAGTTCAGTCCTGTAGAGTGTGTGTGTGTGAGAGAGAGAGGGAGTTGCGCGTAGTGCGAGCGTCGTCGTCGTCCCTGGTGCTGGGGACGATATAGTACAGTGCGCGGAAGCAAAAGGAAGCGCGCGTCTATCCGATCCCTCTCGCTCGCTCGCTCGCTCGGTCGTTCGTTCGTTTGCGCGAGCCATCGAGCATCCTCCGCCAGTCATTCGGTCGTCGATCGTCGGCTGCTTGCGCAATACGCGCGACCTGAGTTGCTCGTCATGTCGTCATGTCATTAGTGTGCGAAGTTGTGTGGGTGTGGGTGTGTGCGAATGTGTGTCCATGACTGGGCAAGTGGTCAAACGGAACTCGTACTGGCGATGGGAACGAGCTTCTGTCTGTGAGTCTGTGGGTGTCTGTATGAGGCGGCACTCAATAATAATAGTGGGTTGGTGTCATAGTGGTAGTCGTGGTAATGGCTGCAGATGAAGTGACGTTGGGACGTCTAGCTGCTGCTGCTGCTTGTCGACACAGCAGTGCCCGTCGCGGCTTCTTTGCACTCGCTCAAACGGTCCATTGACGCAGCCAGCGGCACAACAGCAGCAGGCGCCGATGACGACAACGGCGCATCGACGCTCCTTCGGTCGTCCGTAGTACCAGCTACAGCAGCTACAGTCGCGCCAGTCATCCCAGTCGATACGGGCGCAGCTGCTGGGAACGACGCCGTTGCGAGCAAGTGGTTGAAACACACGACGACTGCGCTCACGTTGTCCATCGAGCCAATGCTGAGCGCATGCGACACGAGCTCTTCGCTTGCATGCTGCGCATTGCCATGCTGCGCAAGCTTGCGCCGGACCAAATCAACGACGACCTGCGGCGTCATGACGTCAAACAGCCCGTCGCTTGCTAGCACCAGAAACTCGTCGTTCCTCGCATCGATCGCGTGCTCGACGATCTCGGGCGTTGCAATCACGAGGTCACCGTTAAACCGGTCTTTGAACGCGCCTTTGCCGGTCTTGAAGTCGTTGTCGCCAAACGCGCGCGACACGCCGAGGAAGCCAAAGATCCGACCGTGCGCGTCGATCTTGCCGTTCGCGGCAAGGATGCGCGCGCGCTCGGCTGGCGAGTTTGGTGTGTGCACAGCGCAGACGTTGCGCGCTTTGCCGCGTGTACACAGCACAGCCTGCGAATCGCCGACCGACGCAACAACAGCAGTAGCGCCGCGGATGAGCACAGCAACAGCAGTCGAGCCGGACTCGAGTTGCTGCTGGAAGATCGCATCGTCGGCATCGACAAACGCGTCGGCGAGGCACTGTGTCATGTCGCGCGGTGCGTTGCGCATGCGCTCAAAGATCGATGTGTGGAGTTCAGCTGCAAGGTACTCGGCAACGCGCGCGCCGCCGTGGCCGTCGTAGACGCCAAAGTACGCGACGACGTCGTCGTGGATGTGCTCGCTCGCACAGACGTGGCGGTCTTCGTTTGTTTTGCGCAGGCCTTTGTCCGAGTACGCACCATACCGGAGCTGGAGCGATGGGAAGCTCTGACCGGTGCGGCGCAGCAGCACTTGTGTGCGCTCCGAGTCGCTCGCTGTTGTCGCTGTCGAAAAGACCGAGCCGACTGGGCTCGGTGGGAAGCACACGGACGACGTGTCGTTGCCATTGCCATTGCTGTTGTCTTGTGCGAGCGTTTGGGAGGCCGAGAGGTCATCGACGCGCTCGAGCACCATGCCGCGCTCGCCAAAGATGCTGAAGACGTCGCGATGTGACGCGTTCGCGTCCTGCTGTTTGCTGTGCTGCAGTAGCAATTGACTGAGACTCAGTCGCTGTCGCGTCTCGGGCTCGCTCGATATTGATGTTGCTGCAGCAGCAGCAGCGGAGCTAGTGTGGCTCGGGTGCAGCGCCATGTGCTCGTCGCGCGACTGCTGGCAGCCCATCCACTGGCGAATTGCAATGCGTGTTGTGTAATGTGTTGTGTGTGCTGGCGTGCAGTCGTCGTCTCGGTCTGGATGTGCGCGATGCAATGCAGTAGCAGCAATGTTAGCAGTCTGGAGTAGCAGGAGTACGTCTTGCTTGCTTGCGTGGTTGCTGTTTGCGAGCGACAATGGCAATGTGCATATCGCACCTGGGACGGCGCGCGACAGGCACGTTGTTGTTGTTGTTGTAATGGGAGTTGTTGCTGGACGCAGCGAACAATAATAATATACGCTTCGAGTCTGATGATAGGGTGCACGCGCAGGTGTTGCTGTTGGTGTCCGCGGTGTGGCGGCAAGTGTATGTGTGTTGCTGCGCGCAAGAAGAGAAATGCGCGAATTGTGCGGCCTTTGCGTTTGTGCGAGGTGTTCAATTGAGTGCGCGCGAGCCAGCATCATTTTCGGCTACGACACCGCGTGCGGAGCGACAGGGACCAACCAGTGTTTCGGGTTGGCTCACCCGGCATATTAAATCCAAGTCTAAATCTGATCACCAACCGAATGCATTGCTGACAATGCGCGCCGACTTTGACTATGCTCGCGCCAGATCCATCTTGCTGCTCCATGTGCTTTTGATCTTGCTTGTTGTGGTGCTTGCTGTTGATCTTGTTGATCTTGCTTTTTTTGCTGCATTTTTGGCATGCTCTTCCGCTAGGTGCAGCCTTGCCAGTTCTCTAGCTTTCGCTGCTCTTGTCACAGACAGACACACTGCAAGGATCGAGGGCAGCAATGTATGTCCCGCCAACCAAATCTACGTGGCCAACATCTACAGTCACGCACACACACACGCTGCAATAGAGGCTTCGTTCAACAAACGCGACCGCTGCTCGCGCAATTCGGCGGAGCAAGGATCTGGACACCATCAACGAAAGAGGTGCGTTGCATGCAAACGACGCGCACAGATATTTGATCCCACAAGCAGGAGGCCGATTCGCGCAGTGCTGTCTTGAGGCAACAACCACTTGTTCAGGTTGCAAGCGCGATACCAGCAGTGCAGGTGTCTCTATAGGATCGTGCACTGTTCGTTTGACAGTGGTGGAACCCCTCTCCCTTCTGAGTTCCAAAGAATGCTCCACCAACAGAGTGCGTGCGCCGACAAGATTGCGACCGAAAGGTGACGCAAGTGCACGTGAGGAGCAGCAACAGGTCGGGTTTTCAGTGAGGAGGTTGACCTGTGCGCGGGGAGGGGCTTCAACCAAGAGTCACTTTCCAAATGTGCGACGACGACTCGCGAGATATCGACGACTCGCACAAGAAGTACAGGAGCTTGCAGCTTCGACGTTGTTGCTGCTGCGATCGCTCGTTAGCAACGGCGTGGCATCACGCCTCCATCTGCTCCATCAACTTGATTTTGGTGTCGCTCTGGACGCAAAAACGTGCGTGTCTAAATATCAGGTGTCAGATCGGAGGAATGTATGTATGCTTGCAATCTTTGCAATTCTCAAACGGTGGGAATCCACATTTAGACAGATACGTGGACCACGCCACAGCGACGTGATTGGCAGCTCGGTGACATCAACGTCGTGTCACTCGAATGTGGACACGTGTCCTCTCAGCGATGTGTCCACCGACATGGTTTGGTCGACTAGGATCGAGCGATGATGTCTCGAGCAGCACAGATGAACATCCATGCTCGTGTCGTGCGCACACCAGCATTACAGTCGTTTGCTATAACAGTGGTGGCTGCTGCTGCTGCTGTTGCTGTTGCGGACTTGCGTGCGTTCTTGCGTGCGCATGTGCGGCACTCAGCTGCGCTTGTTTGGAACCATCGTGCCGAGCAAAAAACGACAAGGAATGTAGACTAAAACAAGCACACATTGGCACTTGATGCAGTCAGAGCGTCCATATGCTGGCACGTGCCGGCTTCTTTCGCGTGCGTGCTCGAATAGATCCGCTCGACAACGTCAGCTGGTCGCACGTGACGATATCAACTGAGAGGCAGATGCTGTTGAGCAATGAACACTCGCTTTCGCGCCACGCTGCTATTGATTGCACATGCACACTCAACCACCATATTGGGCGCTAATAAGGCGCTAATGCAGAGGACAGCACGACGGATGAGTATGATGTCAACTGAGTGTCATCCTGCGAGGTATTGATATATTCATAAACTAGCTATGAATTGCGAGTTTCGCGCGTTGTCTTGTGATTGTGGCACACTGCAGACCACTGTACACGTATCGTGATTACACATGTTCAAATCTTCTTATTGCGTGTAAATGTAGACCTCACAATTTTGTACAAGAGATGATATTTATAGCTATGATCAGACAGTCATTGCATCAAAATATATCGAATGATATAGATACTGAAAATAGAATATAAATATATATCACTGTGACATTGTAAAATATACCGTACATATTGCGTACTTAACGACAACTCGGGTCACTGATCGATTGTTCGCTTGTGAAATTATTGCAAAACTACTTCGAGTTTGCATTGCACCGTGACGACTTGAAAATACAAGCTGTGTGAGAGGATACATAGTCTGTGTGAAAGTGCCGCATTCGATTCATTGGTTGGTCATGAGCGCCAACAGTATTTTCGAGCTGAAGCGACAGCAGCTCAGTGAACGAGCATCAGAACCGAAATTGCGCGCTTGGACCAAGTGCTCGATGTGATCGTCAGACTGAATCGATGGTTCATGTGTGTGTTTGCGTGCATGTATACCGATTATGTGTGTGCATGTGTGTGTATTGTGCCATCTCGAAGATGACCAAAACCATGCTAATACAGAAAGCAGCGCGCTACGTGCGTCGCTGCCATGTAGAAAGCTTCGTATTCAAAACCACTGAGAGATTGGACGACTTCTGCATGTGTACATGTCTGTTTGCCTGCATGTATGTGTGCCATGTCGCAAGCTCGCTCGGATTCGTGCCTCCCCATGGCAGTCAGAAGCCGCTCATAAAACACCGCTATGCAATACGAACGCGATCCTGTTTGAGGTTGCTCGCACTCCGCCTGTGTGCAAGTGACCATAGATGTATCCGACACCTCATCCACTATTGTCTGCGTATGTGTTTGTGTGCATCGAGACGTGCTTGCTGCTCTTGCGCGTGCAGATACGTTGGTAGGTCATGTAGTTGCTCTTGTAAATGAACAATGAAACCGACGCCTTGTGCTCTCCTCCTCTCTCGCATCGTCTTGTCATTTCACATCGTGCGTTGCTGGTGGCCTTCGCGTCCCGATGCCGCTCATAGACCTGTCAAAACCGCGTGGCGAGAAGAAGAAGGATGTGCGTGACGCGTTTGGCAAGCAGCTCCTACTGCGCGCGAGCGACGAGCGCAAGCAGACGCACCAGGAGCTCGCGCAGGTGCGTCGTCCATCCAGTCAAGCGCCATTGTCTTGCACTGCAGGTCAGGGTCCTTGCGGCTCCAGCTCGTGACTCTTTCACTCACTCTCTCGCTACCAATCGCACCAGCTAATGCAGCAGATCAACGCGCTGATTCGCAAGGAGCAGCGAGTGATGCCAGCGTACCAGCGCGTACGTTCTTCACACACTTGTGCTCGCTGTCGCAAGCCACTATGCGCTGTTCATCTATAACATACGTGCTCTTATAAACGTACATGTGCACGGTAGCGGTTCAAAGACGAAGATCCGCGCAGCGTGTTCTACTACCGCATGCTGCGCCGCATTGGGCTGCCGGACATCCACGCGCGCTTTGCGCCGTGGTTCCTCAAGTCGCAGCAGCTCGAGCTCAATCGCTGGAGCGCTGTGCTCTTTGCGCGGCTCGAGCACGCGTTCTACGCACGACCCGACGCGCTCTCGACGCTTGAAGTGCGCATGCGCGAGCACCAATTGCAGTACGACGCGCTCTTTAAACCGACAACAATACACAACATTAGCAACAGTAGCAGCAATCGCCCAGCACCACGTGCGCTCGAGCCGCGGCAGCAAAACCAACTCATGCTCACACGTGCGTTCCGCGACTGCTCGTTCCGCGACGCTGACGACGCTAACAAGCAGAAGCTAAAGGCCAAACCTGCACGAGCAAGTAGCGCGAGCACGCTTGCAAGCATCCAGGACGACGACGCACGTGCGATCGCGCAGCTCGAGCTCATCCCCGAAGTCGCAGTTGTCCACGCACCACCGGGACTTGCGCCACAAGTGCGCGGGCAGCTCGAGAGCCACGGCAAGCACGTGTTCTTTACGTACAGCGGTCGCTGGCGCAGCGGCGAGATGCACGGCCCGATGGGCGTCTACACGTTCAGCGACGGCGGCAAGTACGCTGGCGAGTGGACAGCAAGCCAGCCGAGCGGTGCTGGGACGACCGTATATCCGAATGGCGTCACGTATACGGGCTCATTTGTTGCTGGTAAATTCGACGGCTACGGCGTGCTCGAATATGCGCCTAATGACACTAGCAATAGCAGCGTCGGTCGCTCAAGTAGCAGCGGCAGTGGCGGTGGGTTCCGGTACGAGGGCGAGTTCAAGCGCGGACTGCGCTGCGGCCATGGCAAACTGCTGCTACTGCGCAGTGGCGCGTTGTACGACGGCGAATTTACTGCCAATATGCGCGACGGCAAAGGCGTCGAAACGAGTGCGCTCGGGTATACGTATACTGGCGTCTGGTCGAATAACCGGATATGCGGACCTGGCACACTCACGTGCCCCGATGGCTACACTGTGTTTAAAGCCACATGGCCGCAGTGCGTGCTCGGCGAAGCTGCGCGACTCGTCAAGCGCGAGCGCGAAAGCGCTCTACTGCACCAGGAGACGTGGTATCGCCAGTTGCTGCGCGTGCGCGACGACCTGCGTGCGCTCGACCTGCAGTACGCGCACTGGGACGCCGAAGCTGCGCGGCTCGACGGCGACGACATTGCGCGCATCGAGCAGCTCAAGAAAGCGCGTCGGGAGAAGCGCGAGGCGCAAGCTGCTGCGAAGCGCGCGTTCACGGAGCAGGCTGCAGCTGCAGAGGCGCATAACGACGACAGTGACGATAGTGACAGTAGCGAACATGATAGTCATGATGAAGGCGATGATGACGAAGGCGAAGGCGATGATGGAGATGATGACAATGGAGAGCAGAACGTATAGTGTGGTGGACGTAGTCATTTGCACATGCAGCAAGTGCGTAGCGCTCGTAGAAATCGCTAGAGAATCAGAACGCTATAGCGCCTAAGCAAATGTGTCTGTGACGTGTGTGAAGATTTGACTCCAACAGTGGCCGCTAACGCCGCCGTAGTCGCCTACTGCCGTTGCGTGTCGGCGCCGCCGAGCTTCTCGAGTTCAGCGTCGAGGTCCGCGAGGTCCTTTGCGTCAAAGTCGTTGGCAAACGGCGTTGGCGGCGCAGCTGCAGCCGCCGATGCAAGCGGATTGGGTGGAAAACCAGCCGACGCGAGGCCCGAGACAACCGACGCCGGTACGACGCTCCCGACGGCGCCAATTGGGTTTGGGACATTCGCAAGCGGCGACGACGCCACGAGCTGTGCACCGAGCGGTCCTGCGAGCGACGTCGCAGCGCTCACAAACGACTGGAGCGCAATGCCCGCCATCGATGTCACGTCGCTTAGCTAAAGTGTTGGTTGACGTACATGTCGAGTATACGTATAGTATACATAAGGGGATACAGGTAGTATTCATGTCAGTGTACACATGCCAGTGCAAATTGTTCAGTAAGATGCAGGTATACACATACCAGTATACATGCGTACACGTATACGAACAACAACGTACGTTCTGCGGCACGTCACCGAGCGCAATCGTTTCGTCGATGCGGCGGTCGAGGAACGCCCACGTGTCGACGCAGTCCGGCGACGTGTCGGACAGCAGGAACAGCTCGGTGCTCGCGTAGATCGTCGTCAGCAGTGCGCGCTTCGTGTACCAACTCGCGTCGGTCGACTGGTCGCCCGCAAAGTACCAGATCTCATCGGCGAGCTTCGCGAGTTTCGTCAGCGTCGTCGGTGCGTTCTGCGGGAGCGCACCGAGCGCCATCGCCTGTGGCCACGTCGACTTGACCGGCAAAAGCAGCTCAAGCCGGCGGCGGACGCCAAACTTGAGCCGGTCCGCGACCGACATCGTCTGGAGCAGCGCCGTGTTCGCAACGAGCTGGGAGCGGAGCTCGTCGTGGCACGTGTCCATGAAAAAATCGACGAGTTCGATTGCGCCGCGTGGGAACATGCCGTGTGCGACCGACGGGTAGCCCATGTCGGTCGCACCAGCAGCAAGCGCTTCAATCGTCCAGCTGTATAGGTGGCACCAGCATGTGTCAGTATCAATCATCACAGTGAAGAAGGAGGAGGGAGGAGTGCGGACGCACCCGTGCTGCGGGACGTGCTTCAGCGCGTTGCGCAGGATTACGTGCTCGGGATCGGTAGGCAACTGCGTCTCGGTGCTGAAGCTCCTGCGCGGCTCAGCGCCAATGGCAGTTGCAAGGCGTGAAGGCTGCTCAGTGCGAACAGCGTGGAAGCTCTGCGTGTGGAGGTTCGCAACAGCAGCTCCAGTTGCACGCACAGCGAGCGGTGCACGCGTACGAGTCGCCGCGTTTGCAGTGGTCACGCAGCGGCGCGCGGTAGTCGTCACAGCAGAGGTGGCGGCGCGCATCGTGGTCGAGATGGTAGAGATCGATGTGGTGTACAAAGATCGTGGAAGTCGTGACCAAAGAATTGTGAGCCCCATATTTGCCCAAGAAACAAATCGTCTAAATGATTATCACACCGTTTAAATTGCTCACGTTAGATTACACGTCCGAAATCGATTTTGCTGGGTGCCAGCCGAAGCTGTTGATTCGTGATTGTCAATGTGACTATATATACTAGTAGTAATGTTAGCTTATTATTTGAGCTAGTATATGATATATATATTTTGGTTGGTGGCACACAAAATAGAGACTTATATGGGAAATGCTCGAAAATATGTTGAGCAATTTTGTCGACTGTTTTTCGTCATGATAAATCACCACTGATTCATGATTTTTGGAAGGGGTACTAGTACAGTGTACGCCGCTGCTCGCGCGTCCAGTGTGTGCGAGCGGTTTGTAAATCGTGCTCACCACATGACTCTTCATGCAAGTGCACTCTCCACGATCGGCGGTATCAGCGCGATCACGCTGCTAATCGAGATCCATTTGTAGTGTGAATGGTCATCAGCATTGTGTTGTTGTATAAAAGAGAGAGTCCGAGCGACCTGGATCTGCACGCTGTCGTTTGCTACCCCGTGTAGATGATCTGCGGTCAGTGCGAGTCACGTGTTAGCGCAATCGATTCTGTGCAAGTCATCACTGCAAACCGCTGACGCGCATAACCTTCACATGCTACCCACGCAAGTTAGCGCAAACGTACGGATCCATCGCGCAGCACACCGTTCTCTTCTGTGTGGAGTTGGCAGAGACTCATGACTTCGAGCCGCTTGCCCTGCACTGTACTGAGGAGCTGCTGGCCGCGAAACGTGCTCGACGTATGGTGTGACTTGCGCACGGTCGCCAGTGCGTTGACCGAGAATTGCTTCATCGCGTGTGCGTCCATCACGTGGCAGTGACTCATGTCGTGGCTCAGGTTCGTCAGGCGCTGCGACTCACTTTGGCCGTCGAACCACACAACGCCGCAGATAGCATAGAGCGTATAGAGCACGTCAGTCTCTCGAGCACATCGCTGATCATGTACTCCCAAACACTCGATCCAAATGCGCACAATACACACACACGCACGTCTTGCGGTCGTTCTCGTTTGTGCGCTTGAGGATGTAGCGCTTCTCCATGAGCTTCTCCTCGAGCTCCGCAAGTTCGCGCGCCTGCTTGTCACGGAGCAACGCGCGCTTCGCGTCCTTCGACCGCGCAAACGTCTTCGTTGTGATCAGGACCAATCGCAAGTGTGAGCTGCGATCGATACTACCAGATCGATAATATACACACACTCACACATACCTCAGTGTTGCGCGCGCGCTCGTCTTTCTCCATCGCAACAGCACGGGCGTAGACGTTCTTGGCGTCCTCGAACTGGCGCAGTCGCGACAAGTTCTTCTCCGTGTCCTTGAGTTCGAGCAGGAGCTTTGAGAACTTGGTCGGCGGCTCGGGGAGCTTGGCGAGGAAGCTCTCGAGCTGCGCGCGCTCAACGCTGTGGGTCTTTTCGAGGTCCTCTCGCTTGAGCTCGATCGCACGCTCAGTCTCGCGTGCACGCACATCGCAGATGTTGTCAGTCCGCTTTCGTGCGAGCCCGACGCCGCGGTCAAATTGACGCTGCTCCTGCTCCTGTCTTCGCGTCTCGTACGTGCCCTGCATGTCGATAAACTCTTGCTTGATGAGCATCAATCGGTCACGCAGCAGCACTGCGCGGTCGTACTTCTTCGTGTGCGTCGACACATCGCGCAGCAGGTCATCCAGCTCGCCGCGCACGCGCTTGAACATAGTGCACTGGTCGTGCTTGTCGACAACGTCGTCAGCCGAGTAGCCAAACACTGCAAAGACGTCAACGAGCCGCTTGATCTCGAACGGCTGCTTCTTCGAGCCCAACGGCGCCTTGAGATCCAGCACTGTGAGCTGCTCGGCCTTCATGATCGCAAACTGCAGATCATCACGCAACTGCTCACAGGGACATGTACACGCATAAACCCACAGTTGGTATCTACAAGAGTCTATCATCTCGATCGCAAATCCTCTGGCTCGATACGCAAGGAAGAGCGAGCACGTCGCGAAACAAACGTACCTGCTGCTTTTGCGCATCGTCCATCCTTGCGATCGCCGTCTATCCGATCACTTTTGTGTCCTTGAAGTGTCTCGGTTTCTCTCCAAGCTAGCAAGCACGACGCTACCTTGAGCTCGATGACCAAGGCTCCGTGATGTCTAAAGATAGTCAAGCTACTAAGAGCTTATTACGATATACTCAGGTATTCTCAGGAAGAGCTAATTTGTATCTCACAAGTGCGACTACTAATCAGTACATTTATATTCGCTCTTGATGGTATTATCACATTGAAGGAATACATAAAGAGAGGTTATTTGTGCGACAACAGCGAACGTGACCTCTTGACCCCAGAAGCTGGTTCATTTCTAGATAGTTGTTGCGTACCTCTAGACAACATGCAATTTGGGGGTGCGAGCATCGATTTCAGTCGATACATGAAGTGGGTCAGTAGCAGTATTAATAGCTTTAGCGTCGGCAATCGCACCATCATACAGAATCTCTTCGCATGAGCAACATGAGTTTGGTTGTGAACGCTTTTGCATGAGTAGAGGTAATAAAATCGGACCCTAACTTGACGACAGATAAAGTGCGCGACAAAAGTCTTGGAAAAAACTGTTTTGTTGGCTGTACCGTTAATTTTGCTCGTAGAAGCTAAAATCATATCAAAAACGATATAGCGTTCTGCGACGATTGCGGTGATACAATCCGATCACTGAAATTCGCAGTACCGGCAACGCAAGGTCAACAAATGTTTTTTTTCACTATTTGAGTCATATCGAGAGTTTGCGGTCAGACTGGTAACAAAACCGCAATTGTTCTCCAACTAGCTCGAAAATACGAAATTTATAAAACATGGACTGCGGTGATGATGTGGTAGCATTTCCAGCTCTCAAAACGGATTTGAACGATGCCGACGTGGCGAGAGATGACGGAAACGGACGTGAACGAGATCCTCAACCTTCGCGGACAAGGAGAGAAGCTGCAGGCGATAGCGGCGCGCGTAAAGCGTAGC
>JAADWX010000584.1:0-18556 GCA_023336405.1 Globisporangium echinulatum | reverse complement strand
GTGGATTCACTTGCTTCCGCTACGTGGACAAACATGCCGATACTGGCCACAGAACTGGAGCCATGCGTCACGCACTGGCGTGCATCTAGAGACTGGAGCCGACAGCCAGCATGCGTCCTGGCGTCAGGACGGACGCAGACTACGAAGCCTCGCGTATGGGATGGATTCGCGTAAGAAATGGATCGACAACTAGCGCGCGAGCGATCTAGAAAGCGAACACCCAGACTACTTAACAAACCGCCCGTCGGATCAATGTGCCCACTCGTCTCGAACTGGCAACACCTCGAAAGCGAGGCAAGAACGTACAGGGCGTAGTAGCAGTGGTGCTAAACCACAAGCGTGTGTCCGCCAGCTACTGCACTACTGGCGATTCTGCTGACCGCTCACTGTCTACATGGCTACTACCAGCACTACTCGCTTTGAGCAGTTGGTACTGCCCCAGGAAGCTCCCGAGCGCGCCAAAGAAGCCCTCGTGCTCAAAGAACTGAGCTTCCATGCGCGCGTCGGACCAAAAGTCGATCGCAAACGCGAGTTGCCGACTCGCAATGTCGTTGCGCCGCAGGAAATTGCCGCAAAAGTAGATCCGAGACGTCGCATGGCGCTGGGCGTTCAAGTACGCAACGTGCCCAATGTTCTGCGTGATCATAAACAGCAGCGCGCGAGCAACATCTTGGTCGCGCACAGTCGGTAGCAGCGCGTCGTCGTGTCGCGTGCCCAATTTGCCAAACGAACTCGCGACTGTCGTTGCTTTGAGCTTGAACTGACCGTACCCGGCGGTCCCGTAGATGTCGCCAACTGTCATGTCGACTGCGCTCGAGTCGCCCGCGACGCTTGCCGCCATCGCGTCGTCGAACGTCCGGAGCTTCGAGAGCGCTTTGCAGAGGCCCCAGAACGTGCCGCCGCCGAGACTCGTGCCCGACACGCGCTCGTACGTCGTGGCGCCCGAGACCTTGAGGATGCTCACGCCCGAGCCAATGTTCACGAGCAGGAACGGGTACAGGTCACGTGCATTCGGTGTCGCGCGTACGGTCTTGTCGGCGGTCCCGCGACCGCTTGTACCAAGCACGACGTTCTGTTTTGGTCGATGTATTCAGTTAAATACGCAAACGTCGCAGTTGTCAAAAGCTACAATCTCGAATAGATACACATCCACATAAATACGCACTTTGAACGTATAGCACTCGTCGACGCCATACTGCAAGACAAAGTTGAGCCCTTTGATGAGCGCGTCCATTTCGTCGGCTTTGTGGAGCTCAATGCCGAGCTTCTCCTGGAACAGCCGCGAGAACTGGCGTGTGTGTATGGGCGTACGCGTGAGATTACAGTACACACATTGCCATACACTCACATAGATACGCACTTTGAATGCGCCGCCACCGGTGCATGCGATCTTCTTGATGTATCGATGGAAGAATCGGTGGCGCACAAAGTCCGTCATCTCGTCCATCTTGGCGGTCTGGAAGCTGCAGACAAACACAGTCAGTCAGCATACAGTAGAGAGCAATGGATAGCATACACATACACACACACATACATATACATACGCACTTGCAAAAGTGGATCGTGCCGCCGAGCGCTGGGACATGGAGCTCCAGGCGCTCTTCGCGCTGCGCGGTGCGTGCGACGTCATTCGAGTGCAAGCTGAGGATAAACGCCTCGATGTGGCTCAGACAGCCCTCAGCGTGCTGCGGCTTGTGCAGGTGCTTTGCAATCTCGCCGGTCGCCGGCTGGAAATACACGAGCTTTGCGAGCGTCCCGCCAATGTCCATGCCAAAGTACCGCCCAAAGTCGTTCGCTTTCGACGTGAGGATGTGCTTGTGGAAGCGCCGGAGCGCGCGTTTGCGCGCGATGATGAGCCCTGCGATGCAAGTTGCGCCGAAGAAGAACGCGCGCGTCCAAAAGACCTCGTGGCGCTGCACGCGCATGGCGTCCGAGGTGCGACCGCAGCGACTGCGACGATGACGAAAACGCGCTTGCACTTGCAGGTCGACGCGATGACACGAATTTGGATATCACGGCGTGAGAGGGGCCACTAATCAATAGTATTGCAGTATGCAACAGTGTTTTGTGTGGTCCACAGCCGACGACTTTGACAGTCAATGTATAGTGATGAAATCAAGAGCCAATCTGTCTTTTTGCAACAAATCTGGAAAATGAGCAAACCAAATACAACAAATTTGGAAAAAAAGCAAAAGACCGACACCCAATCAATTGGCACACGCGACCTCCCAAGCAAACAAGCGCACGAGCAGCTCCACAAGCAGCACCGCGACAACAACAAGCGAGCGAGCGACAGCATGGCGACAGCACTCGAGCGCAAGCACGCGCAGTTCCTCGCACAATTCGCCGACGCAGTCTTCGACCAGTGGTTGCTTGCGGCTGAGAAAGAGCGCTTCTGGCAGAATGCGGCGTTCCTACGCGGCTTGCTCGAAGAAGCGACGGCCAAGCTGCCCAAGGTCGCGCTCAAGGCCCACCTCGTACGCGAGCTCGAGCCTGCGGTCGCCGAGCTCACACAGCTGCTCGAGACGCGCTACATGACGTTCCAGACGCGCGAGAAGCCGACTACTGAACGCACTGACGCTCTACTGAGCGAACTCGACGTCGAGCGCGCGCTCGCGACGGCCGACGCGACCAAACGACGCGAGCTCGCTGCAGTGCTCGCGCTCGACGACGTCGTGCTCGGCGACATGCCAGCCGACGCACCCGCGACTGTAGCGCTCGTTGAGTTGTACGCAGCGCAGCTGACGCTCGTGACTGCGCGGCGGTTCGAGACGCCAAGCGAGTTAGCGCGCAAACGCGGCGTGTTTGTCCAGCGCATCGTCGACTGCGGCGCGCAACTCGTGCGTAAGTGGGCGGCTCGCGGCAACTGGAGCTGCTCGCCAGCAGCTGCGAGCAGTGCAGAACTGCTGCGGCTGCGTGCAGTGCTGCAGCAGGTTGTATCCTCTGACGTCGTAGCGTCAGCAGCAGCGACGGACGATAACAGCCCAGCACTGCTGGCAGCGCCGTGGTCGGCGTTCTACAGTGCGAGTGCGAGCGCGTTGTTTGCAGCTGGCGACTACGACGCGGCGGTCGCCAAGGCCGCGGGGCTCTTGCTCGCACTCGCAGTCTACTATCCGATCGTCACGGACGATGACGCGAGCGACAGCGAAGCAACGAGCGATGAATCCGACGATGACGACAATGCGACACGCGCAAGTGCTATACGTCCACAGCGCACGGCGCTGCTCGATGCAGTTGCACAGGCGACGCTGAGCGTCCGGCACGTTGTGCTTGCTGCCCGCGCACGCGCAGATGCCGCGTCGTTATGGCTCGTTGCAGCGCTGACGTTCGTGCACACGCTGTCGAAACCCACGAGCTACAACGACGACGACGAGGTCGATAGCAACAACAGCAGCGATGGTGATGCGTCGGCACTCCGTGCGACTGACCGGCGTGCACTGCTCGACTGCCTCGCGGACGTGTACGCGCGCGCGTTCGCCGACCTGCGCGTTGATGCAGCAAGCGACTGGCTGCTGTTTGAGACCATCGTGTGTGTGCGTCGCGCGGCGCAGTTCATGCGGACGGAGCGTCGACAGTCCGTTCCGGCCGTCACGACCACAATGGCGAAGCTCGCAACGATTGCGTTGCCTCCCAGCTTCTGGCAGTGGCTCGCGCACGTCAAGCGCACGTTTGCGACGCAGCCACCGGCCGTGCGCGACGTCATGAAGCGGTTTACAAAGGACAAAGCGACGCGCAAGACCGCGAGCGCGCTGCTCAGTGCTGCGGACGTGACGGACGCTGAGCTCGTTGCTATTGCTGCGGTGCGTTTGTGTTGTCTCGATGTGTTGTTGTGAGTACGTGGACTGATGGATGATTGTCGTTGTTGCAGAACTACGACGCGTACCTCACGCGCAGCTCGGACGACGCGTTCGTGGTTGTTGGCGCGAGCAGCACGGACGCAAGTGGCAGCAACAGCAGCAGCAACGACGCAGCAGCAGTTGCAACTAACTCGCTCTTCTTTGTTGACAATGCCGGCGGCAACAAGAACAAGAACAACAACAACAACAACAACAAGAAAAGCAACAAGAAAAGCAACAACACGAGCGAGAAGCGGAGCGCTTCAGGATCATCGACGAAGCGTGTGATGAAGAAGGCAAAGAAGTAGACTTTGGGCTTTTTCGAATAGACTTGCATTGCGTATGTGAAAGTCTTTTGTGATTGTTGCATTGCTGCTGAACATGACTTGCATAATGTATGTGGTTATTTCATGACATTCCGAACTGGATGATTGCAACTCGAGGTTTGGCTGGACAACAAAGCAACACATTTTGTGCACACAAACGAGCGTGACAACAGCAACATCAGCAAAACACTTGCACCGGTTTGCCAGCAGCACATACATCTTGCAGCAACGCGAGCACAGACACACACATAGAGGACAGACATCGAGCAACAGCAACGATGGCGCAGGGCAAGGGATACCTCAAGAAGTCGACCAAGAACGTGAAGAACGCGAGCGCCAAGCCGTCAAAGAAGGCGAAAGCGTACGGCCACAAGTTCTCGGCCGCCAAGTTCACCAAGAAAGGAAGTGCGTGACACGAGTGCTTACTTGTGTGGCATGTGTCTCTGTGTACGCGTGCGATCGTGCTCTTTGCGCTGATAGACACGTGTGTGTGTGTGCGCATATGTATGCGTGGATCGCAGACCCGACGACCGAGGTGCGGCGCAATGAGACTGCGTTCAAGAACCACGGCGACAAGTCCGTGACAGGCCTCATCAACCGCAACATCGAGGAGACAATGGCGAGTCGCGTGCTGCAGGCAGGCACGGCGTTCTCACTGAGCGACATCAAGGCATCGGGCAAGGAGCGCCTCAAGGAGATCAACCAGGCCGCGCGTACGAAGAAGCGCAGTCGCGTGGAGCAGAAGCTCAAGGCGCTCGAAAAGTCGATCAAGGACCAGGACGAAGGCGTCTCGCGCACGAAGCGACCGACTGCTGCAGCCGTCGTCAAGCGTGACTAGAGCGCACAGTTTTGTGTGGATAGCACGCACGCACGCACATAGACACACTCTCAAGTTATTGTATCGCTTTGCTCACTCGTGTTGATTGTTGGTTGGTTTGCAATGAATGAGCTTGCAGCGCTTTTTGCATGGTTGCTGCTGTCTTGTTCATCTCATTCTTGTTTTGCGTGGCTTTTCGTTGTTGCAGCACCTTGCATTGTCTGCGTTGCTGTTGGCGTTGCTGGTGTTGCTGCTGGTGTTGTTGTTTGCATTGTTGCTGGTGTTGTTGCGACTGGGGTTGTTGTTGTTGCTGCCGTTGTTGTTGTGTGCGTTGTTGCAACGGGTTTGTACGTGACAAAGTCGGGAAAGACGTGCAGCAACAGCTCGTCTGCGACGCTAAACAAGAGGTTCTTGACAAAGACCTCGTGCTGCAGAAACTCGTGGAGCTTGAGCGCCGCGGTCTCGCACGACGTCTCGCCAAAGAGCGACACGAGCGTCGACGGGAAGCTCGCAGCAATCGCTTCGAGCGTCTCTTTGCGTAGCAACTCGAGCTCGCGCTCGCTCAATGGCGCCGCTGCTGCCGCTGCTGCTGCTGCTGCACTCGCGTCTGGAAACATGTACTCGCGCAGCGAAACGACCGCAGCCGCGACGCGCAGTGGGTCCGTGAACGACAGGAACGACTTCTCGACTTTGCGAAAGTGACTCGCGCTCAGAAACGCTTTGATAAACGACCGGCTCATCGCAAAGAGCTGGCGCCGCACGACGCCAATGCCGTCAAACTCAAAGACTTCGCCGACGACCGCAAACAGCGCGACTTCGAGGCGCTGCAGCAGTCGCACTTTGGTCTCGTTCGAGCTCGTGGCCGGCGCGACGTACCGACCTTTGCGCCACTTGCCATTCTCCATGAGCAGGACGCCTGAGGCTGCAGACGCAGACGCGCCAGCGGTAGTACCACGCGAGTCGCTCAGTGTCGACTCGGTCGTCGTCACAGTCAGCGGCATGGAGACGCCACTCCCAACAGCGTTGCTGAGCTGCAGGAACGCGTGCACAACGGGGCTCTGGCACAGCGTGTCGCGCGCGAGCAGACTCTGCACAAACGCTTCGAGCACGACGAGCCGCTGGCTGTACGCGAGTGCTGCAACTGGCAGCGCGCGCAGCCGCGGCGCAACGTCGAGCAGCTCCGTGTAGTCGACGCCTTTCCAGTGACTCCCGCGTGCAGCAGTAGCATTACCACTACCAAAGCGCTTCTCCTGCTTCCGGAGCTTGTCGACGAGCTGCTTCTCGAGCGCTTCAAAGTCGTCAAAGCGCTTCACGACGCTCCACGCGCGCGCTGGCTCATCGGCGACAAACACTGCGAGCTCAAACAGTGCAGGCGCGGCTGTTGCTGTGTTTGCAAAGCGGCTCGATCCAGTCGGAGTCGACGGTGTGGTCGACTCCGAGTCGCTGCCAACATCGTCGGCGGTGCCTGCAGTCGCACCAGTCGACTCGCCAGTTGCGCCATCGCGAAAGTACCGACTCACATGCGCGTCGATGCGCACGCGGTAGCGACTCGTAAAGCGCCGATAGCACGCAGCGCAGACGCGCGTCTTGCGCGACGTCTCGAGCGGCGGTGGCAGCGCAGCAAATGCCGCAAACGCGTGACACGCAGGACACACGCGCTGCTGGCAGCTCGTGCATTGACTCAGCGACGATGCGTCCGTTGGCAGCTCGAGACAGCAAAAGCAGGCAACGTCGTGGTCGGTCGTGTCGAGTGCGAGCGCATCAACGTCGAGCGGCCGCCGTCGCGTGTCGACTGCCGCGACAACAGACACAGCAGCAGATGACGCGCCGGTGGTCGTTGTCGACCGCACGAGTCCGAGCGTGGCCTTGACGTCCTTCTCGCTCGACGTCTGCGCGCGCCGGAGCGACGGGATCGACCGACGCGTCGTCTTGCTCGTCGATACTGCCGACACTGTCGTTAGTACATCAGCTGACGCTTCGACTGCAGCGTCAGTTGGTGGACTGTCGAGCACGAGGTCCGCGAGCAGACTCGATGCGATCGCTTTGTCAAAACTGTTCGATCGGCGCTTACCAAACCGACGCGTTGACGGTGTCGATGGCGACCTGCGACCGCTAGCAGCAGCAACACTGTCGTCGGTCTTGGCTTTTGCGCTGCTGCTATTGCTTCCGCGCTTGGTCGTAACGTCAAAGAGCTGCTTGATGTGTCGGACAGTACCGATCGTCACGACCGTCGGAACGGGTGCGACCGGCAGCGACGCGGCGCCAAACAGCGCAGGCGGCGACGGCGGTATGTTGTCGACACGGACTGTGTCAATAGCCAATACACTGCTATTGGCTGGTTGCGACACCTGTCGGTCACCTACGCCTGCGGCTACAGTAAGTACAGGCGGAAGCAGCCGCCGCCGCCGCCGCCACTCGCGCCGCCGGACCGAGTCAAACTTGCGCTGCTTGGCGCGAAAGTGGTCGTCAAACGACCGCGCGTACGTCCACAGCACTGCGTTTGGCGCGAGTGTCCACTCGGTCTCCCAGACCCACTCGGTCGACGGCAGTGTGCCCGTTCGCTTGTTCGGTGTCGGCGTCCAGCCCTGGAGCGGCACGTACCGCTCGGTCTCAAACACGCGCTCGACAATGCAGATCGCGTCGTTAGGGTTGTTGCTTCCACAGCCTGAGCTGCTGCGTCGGCGGTCGGTACTCGCACGTCGTTGCTGCTGTTGACCGTTTGCTGCGGCCGTTGCAACGCCAAAGACTTCGTCCATGTCGCTCCGGCGGCCGAGCTCGCGCGGAATCTCGAGCGCCGTCGCAGCTGCCGTGAGCTCAAACAGACTCGCGAGCACGCGCGCCATGTGCGTTGCATCGCGCACGACCGACGTGTGCTTATCGTAGCACTTGGCAGCGCTGCGCTGGTCGAGATGGAGTGCGGTCACGAGGTCCCAGAGCGCACCGCGCTCGAGCGCCACGAGGAGCCACTGGACGCCGCGCACCGACGCAAACGCGCTGCTGTTGGATACACACGGCGGACACTGCCGCGCGACAAACTGCGCGTGCGTAACAAGGAACGGCGTGTCCGGCCGCGGCAAAGCGAAAAAGCGCCAGTAGAGCTGCTCGGTGCCGGGTACTGTATGGTCAACATTATCGACATGTTCGACATTGTCGACAGTGTCGAAATCGTTCAATCCAAGGAGGAAAATGTCTTCGAGTGCTGCGAGCAGGTCGTAGAGCTCGCGCGCGCGTGCCGAGCTGCGCATCTCGGGTCGCTCGACGCCCATGCGCACGTACTGCGCAACGGCCTTGGCAAGCAGCTGCACTGCTGCCGTCTTGGCAGTTCCGGCTACATCATCGACAGTGTCGTCGTCGTCGGTCTCGTCGCCGTCGTCATCGCCTACAAGCTCGTCGAGCATGAGCGGCGGCTCAGCCAGCGGCGACTCGACGCCATTGATGCCAAACAGCTCGGCGTCCGAGAGCGGCGGCGGCGTGAGCACGTCGTCGAGCGAACTCATCGGACTCACTGGACTCGCAGCGGGCGCGCCGTCGTGGCGCCGCAGTAGCGCTTTCTGGAACAGCATGCCCGGCCGCTTCATCATGCGCGCTGCTGCCTGTGTCGATACAAACGCACTCGTCGTGCTAGTACCACCTGGTGTCTCAGGCTGCTGGTTCTGTTGCGACTGGTCCTGCGGGTGACCACTGAGCGTCCGGAAGCGCCGCTTGACCTTGTTGAGACTCGAGCCAATGTTCGCTTTGATCGCTTTGAGGTCGTCAATGTGGGCGCCAGCGGGCGCTGCGATTGCGCGCGCGCCGGTGCTGAGCGCAGCAGCAGTCGGCAAAAACGCGCGCGGCGTCCGGAGCCGCGGCCCGCGCACATTGACGCTCACGCGGTCCGGCGACGGCGATGGTGATGCCGACGCACCACCAAAGAGACTGGAACTCGGTAGACCACCAAGGCCAAAGCTGTCGGGCCAGTCGTCGGCGTCAAACGGCGCGTCCGATGGCGCAGCGACAGCCGCAGCGCTCACAGCGTCAACAACGGCTTGGAGCGCAGCTTCGGCCTGTTCGCTGCTGCGCTTCGTCGCGCGGTACAGCAGACTCGTCGTGACGCGCAGGCGCTCGAGCGTCAAGCCGCCAACACTGGTATTCGTACTAGAACTGGTACTTGTACTAGCGACCGTGTTGATAGTGTCGCCCTTGTCTTTGTCGGTCAGTAGCGGCTGGAGCAGCGCGAGCACGAGCGCGTTCGCAAACCGCGGCTGCGCGTACTCGGCAAGCGGCTTGAGCGCGCGGAACGTCGCGGCTTCGCGCAGCAAGTGGAGCACAAGCGTCGCAAAGCTGTTGGATGCATCGCCGAGTTCGGGCGCGAGCTGCACGAGCACTTGCGCTGCGACATGTCGCAGGTACACAACGTCCGCCGTCTCGGCCATTGGGCGGCTTGTCGACGACGGCGCCACACAGCCTGGGTGGAGCAGTGGTGACGACTGCGCGTGGGCTGCGAGGAGCTCCTGGCGCCGCGCAAGCTGCGTTGCGTCGTCCGTCGCATCGCCATCACGACAGGCATCAAACGCGTCGGGTGCTGACTCAGCAACGTCGGCAAACGCTTCGCGGAACCAGCCGAGGTGGAGCCGCAGCAACTCAACTGTCCGTGCGGTCAGCGCAAGCGCTTGCGACGAGTCGATTGCGAGCACGCGCGCTGCGATCGCACCAAGGAGATCGGCGAGCAGCTGCTCGACGTCGCGCACAAAATCGTCGTTCGTTGGCGCCAGCGGCGTGAACCAGTACGCGACGTACTCGCGCAGTGCGAGGTGCACGACGTGCGCGAGCTCATCGCTTACGATCGGCGGCAAGTTCCATACGGTCCGTAGATGCGCGTCGACTGGCAAGTGCTGCACGCGTTTGAGCTGTCCGCGCGCATCGAAGATGCTGTTTGACAGGTTGGGAGTATTCGACAGAGTGATGGTCGCTGCACGCGGCCGGTAGCGCTGCGTAAAGGTGTAGCGAGCCAAGGCGTCGGCATGCAGCTCGTGCTCGAGCGCGAGCTGGTACGATCGTAGGAGCCACCAGACGCTGCCGCTGCCAGCGAGAACAGCGACAAGCTGTGCTGTGCGAACGAGTAGCCATGCAGCAGTGCGGACTATCGCAAACAGTACCCATGCGTGATGTGAGAGCGCGAAGAGTAGTGCGAGTGCTGGCAGCGCATGTGCTGCGAGTCGTCGGCGGGATCCGTGCATGATGTATGTCGTGTATGCGTGTGTGTGGAGTGGCTGGCTGGGAGGTAGCGGATCGGTGCGTGCTGTGTGCACAACCTAGTAGATGTGTCGTCACGTACACAAACACAACCGTCAGCAACGCGTGAGTTCCGCGTCAAACTGCAGCCATGTCGCGCGTGTTGATGTGCGCACGTACCGCCTCGGTCACGCAGCGCCGTGCGTGCGTGTGTGTGTGTGTGTGCGGCTCGATCGAGGTCACGCGAGAGAGCGCGGTCGCTCTGCGCTTCCGTCAAATGGGCGTACGCACACGACACACGTGCACACACGTGCGCCAGATTTGGTGCTGCGACGACCGACGTCAGAGACGTCAGGGGGGCGGCAGTGAAGTTCGATGTTGGAAAGAGCATCCATCGCACTTCGCCGAATTGCAAGTGGCGCACACTATTTGTGTGGTTTGACCAGGACACGTCGCGCGACAAAAGTTTATAGCGTCATGTATACTGTCGAGACGCAGCAATTCACTTGATAATTGTATGTAATGAGTCTCACACTAGTGACAAATTCGAGGGAGTGCTGTGCTGTAGTGAGTGGTGGCCATTCTTGCGGACGCGCGCAGTTGCAGCACATCCGCAGCACGAACCTCGACGGTCTGTCTGTGACGACGACAACGATGGCGGCTCTGTGGCGCGGCTCTAGCGCGCTCTTGCGCACGGTCGGCAGCATTACCGGCAACAGCAGCGGCAAAGCGCTCACGGCGTCGCTGTCCTCGAGCGCGGCTGCTCCAGCGGTCGCAGCGGCAGCAGTGCAGCCTGCTGCGATCTCGCTCGACAAGAAGGAGTGGTCGCCCGAGAAGAAGCGCACGGGGCTGCTCGCGGTTAAGATCGGGTGCCTCCCCGTGTGGGACCACTACGGCTACCGCCACAACTGCACGGTGCTCCAGGTCGAGGAGTGCCAGGTCACGCAGGTCAAGACCGCGGACCGCCATGGCTTCAACGCGATCCAGCTCGGTGTCGGGCTGCGCAAGCCGCGCAACGTGTCGAAACCCGTGCTCGGCCACCTCGCAAAGGCCGGCGTGCCGCCAAAGCGCCAGCTCCAGGAGTTCCAGGTCTCGGAGGACGCGCTCCTGCCGCTCGGTACGTCTGCTATGTGCGCGTTGATGGCTCAGAGTGTGTACAACGAACAACATGGCGCTCACGCGCTTGTTCGTACGCGTGCGACACATCCACAGGCACGACGCTTTCGGCGCTTCACTTTGCGCCCGGCCAGTTCGTTGACGTGTGCGGCACGAGGTGCGTCCTGTTGCCTATCATCGTAGGCTCTCCCTCGTTATGTATACTGACGCATGACCCTCTCTAATGTCATATGCAACAGCAAAGGCAAGGGGTTTCAGGGCGTCATGAAGCGCCACAACTTTGCTGGCCAGCCGGCGTCGCACGGTAACTCGAAGACCGAGCGCCACATGGGCTCGACCGGCCAGTGCCAGGACCCCGGCAAGGTCTTCAAGGGCAAGAAGATGCCCGGCCGCATGGGCGGCGCGCGCGTGACGCGCGACAACCTCTGGGTCGTCAAGATCGACGCGGCGCGCAACCTGCTGTTCGTCAAGGGCACGGTGCCAGGCAGCAACGGCGGCATCGTCCGCGTGACCGACGCGCGCAAGAAGGTGCCAGTCACCCCACTGCCGTACCCGACGTTCATTGTTGGCGACAACGAGACGATGCCGACGGAGCTCATGGCGCCGCACGGCGACCTCGACCCGTACAACTACGACGAGAAATAGACGCGCGATGGCCGCGACGCATGGCTAAGAGGGCTGTGAAGGCTGGCTGGCAGCAATTGGATTGAGGTGCTACGAGCGGAATACAGAGCGCAGGTTTAGCAGTAGCACGTACGATGTGGTTGTGTGTGTGTCTGTTATTGTCTGCGTTTATGAGGACGCGAGCAGAGCTGCTGATGTGCGTTGCGTGACTGGGCGGACTGGCGCTCGTGCTGCTTGGGCAGCGCAGACAGCCAGTGCACCAGTACGGCGGCCAGGACTGTAACGCCTCTGCGCGTTCGCGGATCGAGTCGACCAGCAACCGTCTCACTGCACATCATCTGTGGTACCAGCAAGAGCGCATTGGCGCCAGTGGATGGCAGCGTGTTTACCTGCACGAAGCGGCTGGCTGCAAGAGCTGCACCGCGCTGAGAGCGGGGGCTTTCGTCGCACTGCATCTGCGAGTCAGTCGCTAATGCAGTAACGAGGAGGCGACTGCAATAGTCGGGGCGAATCACTGCCATGCAGAGACGTTCGGTGTCGCTGCTTCTACATCGCTGCGTGCTGATGGTCGTCAAGTCAGATATCCCTGTATCGCTGCGTTGGACCTTTGCGCTGTACGTTTCGTTACAAATTGCAGGCCTAAATACCCTTTCTAACCTATTAATGAGCTCCTCACGAGGAGTCAGACACAAAAGTGCGTAAAAGTATCCGCCCAGATGGCTCGCACCGAATGACTGCGACTCGCACACATGGATGCATGCCGGCGTGACTACATATGCGAGTCAACCTGACACCACCACCCAGCACAGTAAAGGCTGCAGGATGACCAGGCTCTCTTGTCCGGCCGTTCGGTCGTGGCAACGTCACGTGGTGTCGTGCTCGGACCTGCCGAGGGTGCCTATACGTGCGGCGCTCCTCGTTGCGCACACGGCGAGAGGCTCCGAGAAGGAGCTCCTGCATCGACCCATTCACCGTTTTGCGCCGCTGTCTGCAGTCGTGCGCTCCTCTTGTCTCTTTGTCTCCGTCTGTCCGCCCGTCCGTCAGTTCGTCTCTCTGTAGCTGCCGTCGCTCAAGTGCATCAATTCCCTCCGTCATCATCGCCCACCTCAAGCTCCAGCTACTACTACCTCCAACTAACCGCCAACCATGTGGAACCCTGTCATGAAGCTTGCCACCGCCGCACTCGGTCTCGCTGCGCTCTCGAACGTGAGCGTCAATGCGCAAACTACAACAACGACAACCACGACGACGAACGAAGCTGGCGTAACGACAACGACGACCACGACGTGCGAAGTCGGCGGCCTCAAAGTCTCCAACAACTTTCGCTACGTCACGGGCCGCAAAGGCGTCGAAGGTAGCATTTACGCGACGTGCACGTCCGACAACCAACCGGTGTGCTTTGTCGACACGCGCGTGCGCGACGCGGCAACGCCCGAGACAATCTCGTGCGCCGACGACGTGATTCACGAGAGCCGTCGCCGCCTCGGCGTGTACATGAGCGGCGCCGACCACTACTGGCCCCAGGGCGTCGCGTGCTACGCGTACGGCTCGACATTCACGGTCGCGCAGCAAGCCGTGTTTGCAGCTGCGATGGCGACGTACCACGAGATGACAGCCGTGCGGTTCGTCACGATCGACGAGTGTAAGGCTTCGTACCCAACGGCGTGCGGCGGCTGCAGCCAAAAGTTCCAGATCGTGAACGCCGCGGGCGCTGGCGACTGCTACGCGACGCTCGGGTACGCGCCCGACTCGCGCATGGACCTCAACTTCGGTAACGGCTGCTTCAACGGCGACGGCGGCTTCCGCGTCGCGGTGCACGAGCTCGGGCACATCATCGGACTGATCCACGAGCACACGCACCCGGATCGCCAAGTCGTCGTCTTGCGCTCGGACCTGACGCTCAGCCCTGACAACTACATGAAAGAGCGCAACGGCGCGACGACATCGTACGATAGCGGCTCGGTCATGCACTATTCGCGCGAGACCGGCATCTGCATCCCCAAGCAGCGGGCAAACACGGTCTACTGCGACATTGACCAGAGCGCGAGCGACGGCTGCGTCGTGCCGACCGCCGACATGTGCGACCCGGCTGCCGACGCGCTGTTTGGCAGAGCGTCGACGCTCGCAGCGTCCGACATTGCGACGATAGCGCGGATCTACGGCAGCGGACAGGTCTCGGCAGCTCCGACCTCGGCGCCGCCGACCTCGACTCCAGCACCAACGACCGCCACTCCGGTGCCGATGCCACCAGCGACACAGGCGCCGCCGTCGAATACACCAGTTGTGACGCCTGCGATGACGCCAGTGCCAGTGCCAATGCCGGCTCCAGTACCAACGACCCAGCAGCCTGCGACGCCACCTACTACTGCACCAGTGCCATCGACCCAGCAGCCGGTGATCATTTCGACACCGGGCGTTGCAGCGACCGACGCGCCAGTCGACCAGATCGCGACGGGCAAGCCGTCGTCGGCGTCGGACAACATCAACCAAATGGCCAACACGGTGTACCCTGTTGTAGCTGACGACCAAACGAGCATTGACCGCGCGACGGACAACGCTGCAGGTCGCGACAGTGTTGCGACGACCGAGAGCCCTGAAGCGCGGGGTGCGACCGTCCCAGTCGACTCGCCCGTACAGGTGCTGCCGCCACCTATGACGTCGATGCCGACGCCAGCCGTGACCGCCGTCTCGAGTGGCGAGAAGACCAACAAGCCGCCGCGCATCTGCGACTTCTGAGGACCGCCGTCGAGTCGAACGAAGCAGCAGCGGTTGTCCGTCTTAGAGCGACGGACAAAAGTCGTAAGCGATTGGACGCATTGCTGCTGGTGTATCTGTGTGTGCAAAGCTGCCCGCGAGGTGCTTGGGTCGCGACATCGTCATCTAGGAATCACTGCTGGGCTCCGTGTAAGTGTGTAGAATGGACGATGAGCGACTTGGCACGCACTTTTCTTTCTCTTTCGCTATCCGCTAGTCTTGCCGTGCGTTGTAAGAATCCCAACGATGCGATCGCTGATCGACAGAGCTCGACTAGGTGGTTCACGACTTACACGCACACGTCCGTTCTCGTCGATTCGCGTCCGTATACGCTACGAATGATTATATTCGAGTCGTGGTCTCGCTGTCTCCATCATGGTCGCTATCGATGTAGTCACGCTAGTAGTAGGCACCGGCAGGCAGTAGACGCAGCGAGCGCTCATATCTGCGTCGACTCGCGCAATTGTTGGTTGTCTCGACTGGTGGGTCACTCGCGATCCTTTCGCTCCGAAGTGGCAACGGGAGACTTTATGAACTACTGGTATAGTGAACGCAAGTCAACGGTCAGTGAATCTGCAGCTATCACACGTTGGACACGAACAGACACGGAGAACAACGAATAGCTCAGAAATCGCGAAGAGGATCGCGACGGATCGGCACGACACGCTTCTCTCTTGCTTACACGCCTCCGCCTGCTTGCCTGAAGCCGCCGTGAGCTCATTTCCAGACTTGCTGCGAACTGCAAGAGCCTTCACTACCTCGCTCATCTCGGCCGCGACTTTTGTCATTGCAGTACCTACACCTCTCTCACTCTTTCTCGCTGCAGACGACTATGAAGCTCTCGTTTGCACTCGTAGTCTCGACACTCGCGCTCGGCGCCGTATTAGCCGCTATAGACACCGCCACGGACAATAGCACTTCGTCCAACTCGACCTCCTCGGGCTTCCTCGCAACGCTCACGGCGAAACCGGCGGCTGGGTCGTACCACATGACGCCCGTGCGGTCGGTGCAGGCGCGCGTGCAGAGCGACGCGCCGGCGTGGAACGCCGAGGGTCAGCGCTTCGTGTCCAAGTTCTACAAGGACCTCGACGCCGCGTTTGTCGGTGCGATGGACTCGGTCAACACGGCATCAGTCGAAGGCGCGCTCATGTACATCCAGGCCGAGGGCATCAACTACAAGACGCGGTCGAACGAGACGCGGTGCCAGCGCAAGAACGGTATGGCGTACGTTGTGTTTTACGACATTGCGATCACGCAGACGAACGAAACGCTCGCGCTGTTTCAGGAGACCGCGGACCAAAACGAGTACGGGCCGATGATCCCAATGGACAGCGGCCGGTGCACGCCAACGTCCGGCTCCGGTACAACCGAGGTCTTCCCTACTGCGTGTTCGTACTTTAGCGGCACGAACGGCGAGCCGAACGTCGGGCCGTTTGTCGGCGGCGAGTCGAAGCTCACGGACCCGCGCGCGCCGTACCCCGACAACGTCTGGTTCTCGTTCCCGAACACGTGTCCGACGCAAGCGTGGGCGAACAAGACGGCCGCGTGCCGCGCGGCGACGCGCAAAGGCCTGTGCGACCGCGGCGTCTTGCCAAACGGCGTCGACTGCACGTACAACTACCGCATCCTCGGGTTTGTCGCGCTCGACGACGTCGTCGGCATTACAGCGATCGTGAGCAACACGACGGGCAAGCCCTATACGAACTTTACGGAGTTTTGTACTGACGGCGGCGTCGAGTTCATGGCGACCGAGGACGGCAAGTGGGAAGCGAGCATCGACTTTTGGAAGGACCCGCAGGACGAGCAGATGAACGCCGCGCGCACCCAGTTGCTTGTCGCAACGTACCAGAACCTGACAGGTGGCGGCGGTTCAGCTACGACAGCAACAACGAGTCAGATTGCGCCTGACGTTGTCGCGCACATGCTGCCGCTGCCGACGATTGCCGACCTCGTGGCCGAGAACCCGCCGTGCTACAAGAACGTTGCGAAGTGCAACACGAAGTTTGGCTGCAAGCGCGACAAGTACGCGCAGCTGTGCACGGTGTGCACGGCGAACGACAATGGCTGCGTCGCGCCGCCAGCGGGTTTCACGTTCCCGACGCTCGCGAAAGCAGTCGGCAAGAACGGCAGCACAGGCGACGCGAAGGCGAACAACAACACGAACAGCAGTGGGAGTGCGGCGGGTGATACAACCAAGAGTGCAGCCGTCGCGCGCACGGGCTCGACTGCAGCGCTCGTCGCGACTGTAGCAGCGACGCTTGTCGTTGCATTGCTGAGCTAGTTGACAAGAGGGAGGGAGTGCTGGTTACTGTAGTCCCAACGACGAGGATGCTGTTGTCATTCCGCCAATCATATCGAAGCAAGTTGCTCACCATTTTGCCGCATTTATGTACTGGACGTCACTTCAGCAACGGCGAGTAGAATCACCACATTTGCTTTTCAATGCGTCCAAACGAGCTCTTGGCATAACAACACAACCGTCTGAAACATCACATTTATTGAGTGCGAGAGCATAATGGAGCGCTATTCCTGCCGAGTGCAAGACGAGTTGTTGTGACAGGGTCCGAGTCGGACGTCGCCATCCGATGGCGAAAGTAAAATAATTGCAGGGCAGCGCACAGACACGAGGCGGCGCCTTACTTAGGCACGCACTGCGCGTAGTAGTCGCTCGTGCGCTTGCAGACCCACTTGTCGGCGTTCGCGCAGTCGCCGGTCCAGCCCTTGCCGCCGCACTGGCCCCAGCCAATGGCCGGGTTGCGGATGCACTGCGCGTAGTACTCGTTCTGCGGACGGCAGATGTTGCCCGAGGCGCACGGGAGGTCCGGCTTGCCAAAGTAGCGGCACTGGCCCCACTCGGCGACACCGTCATCGTGACCGGGGTGCTTCGCGTTCTCGTCCGGCGCGTGCACGCGGATGTGCACGGTCGACTCGGTCGTGGCGTCAACGGTCGAGATTGCGACGAGCGCAACGGCGGCAGCGACGAAGAACTGCATGGTGCTGGGAGTTTGGGGTAGAGGAAGTTTGGCGGCTTGCTCGCTGGGACTCGGATTCGAGAATGACAAAACAGGTAGGACCAACATGTGCGAACTGCGCGTGCTCAAGAGCTCATGTGAGCTGTTGGTCGTTGTCTTCAACACAAAGTGCGCTGCTACAGCTGCATGGAGTGGCTACGACTGTGATCCTGGCGATCGCAGCTTTCTTTCCGTGATTCGTTTGCTCGCAGTGGATGCTGTGTGGATCGATTCCTGTGCGTCACTGGTCGTTTGTAAGCGATCGCACGAAAGCGATGGACTGAACCCATTGCAGCTGACTCTGCTTCTCGCTGGAGTACAGTCCCCGACAGTGGTTTGTTAACATGAACATATTTTAGACAGTCGGAATCAAAACTCATTTTTTCCTATTCAAAACGTGCTCAAATGAAGCCAAAACGATTGCGGATCGAACGCACCAAAACAAAAAATCAGCTTAAATAGTTTTCAATATACGTGTAAGAAAAATAATCTATACCATTCGCTGATTTGTTATACACCGAATCTATTAGGTAATCATATTGCGTATGCAGTGAAATAGAATTGCCAGATAATGCGATTTCACGGTTTAGTGATCCGATTGCGTATAGGATACAGTGTCCAACGAATCAGCGAATGGTATAGATTATTTTTCTTACACTCGCTGAAACATTCTCACATACCCAAAAAACGCAGTTTGCAAAAGAGTGTGCTTTTTTGGCGTGCCCTCTTGCTCGTTCTTTTGACCGTTGCGAATTCTTGATACAAATTCAAGACACTTCGCGGCCCTTCCATGTAATTGCTTAAACTATTCACAACTTTTACATACAAAATGTAGACACTCCGCGGCCTTTAGTGTAAACG
>JAADWX010000583.1:0-18614 GCA_023336405.1 Globisporangium echinulatum | reverse complement strand
TTTTCCGCCATGCGTGCTCTTTGCTCCGCCATGCGCTCTGCTTCGGCAATACGCTGGTTTGCTTTCACTTCAGCGGCAGCGACCGCACTGTCGATAGTCGCTGACAACGCTGTGACTGAGTCATATGCTGTCGAACCGAGATCGACAGCTGTTGCTGCTAATGCAGCAGCCAATGTAGCGATGGCGATGATGTCAGTGTGACCACTACGCAAAGTGGCCGCAACCACAGAGATCGCTGCTGCTGCGTTCGCCATAGCGAGCGCAGACGATGCCGTCGCTCGCTCTGCTTGCTTGACTCGTGTGCGGAGCGTCCCGGGAGGACATCGCGCAGTACGACCAAGCACTCGAGTCATTGCGCTTGTCGCTCGAGGACGCAATGGCCGTTGCAAGCGTCGTCGAGCGTGCGTTTGACGCGAGGCACGGCCGACGCCGCACGAGACGCAGCACTTGCTAGCGTGTTCATCGGCAGCAACAAAACACAATTCCGCACTTAACTGAACGGTTTTGACTCGCGTTCCTGATTTTTCTGCCTCTCAAGTGCGTGCGAGTCAGTGCACATGGGACACAACGAGCATCTGCTGATCAAACAGTGCGCGCGTCGTGCTCTCGCATCTCACTCCTGATCGCACCAAGACCCGCAACAGCAGCACCACGACCTCCTCGTGCGCGTTTGTTGCTCCACCAAGACCCAAACTCCTTCTCGCATCTTACCACCACCTACAATGGCCAACGTCACGCCCACGCGTATGGACTCGACTGCCTAGCTCTACCTGCTTGCTCGCACATGTCATCTGTCTGTCGTTGCATACATGCTGTCAACGAGCACTCCGTGTGACGTCTACTCTCGCTGCCTCGTACTGATACAGCCTCGGAGCTGCGCGATCTGTCGCTCGCGTGCACGCGGCTCTGGAACCTCGACTCGAACCGGTGCGGCTCTGAGCGTCTGACATGTGGCACACAACAAGCGCCTCACTGACTCTGCTTGCACGTCTGTACGTTTGTATATACCATGACGCTCTGCAGCCTCGAGCCGGACGTCGACTACAAGATCGACTTGCAAGATGGCAAGCACATGTGGGAGCGCGGCGACTACGCGACCGACCGGCTCTTTACGTACGTCGACCCGTGCGTCTTTGAGCGCCGCACGTACAAGCTCTTCTACGACCTGCTCGACAACTATGAACGCGGCGTACGTTGTCCTGTTGCATGGCTCTATTGGTCTCTCTCTGTACTAGCTACTGCTTGCGTTGCATAGCACTGATTGGCATGCGCGTCGTCATCTGACCCGCACAGACTGGCATTGCTGAGGACGTGACGGAAGAAGAGCTCGTCGAGAACAACGCGTTCCTGAACGCTGTCATCGACACGGCGCCGATGAAGTACACGTTCAAGTACGTACGCGCACATGCTTATCTATCCTATTTATATTGTTGCTACTATAGAGAGACGTGACTGACGGTCTCCTATATATCCACGACACACGTAGTTGGCTCGTAAAGAACAAGAAGTTTACTGGCGACCTCCGTGCGTTCAAGCGCAAGCTCGACTTCATCTGGTTCGGACTCTACCGCCGCCAAGCAAACAACGACTCGAGTGGCTTTGAGCACGTCTTCCTCGGCGAAGAGCGCGACGTACGTGCTGTCATGTTCGACTTCGAGCCTATGCTACCTCTCTATCTTTATACTTACCTCGTTATATTAATCAACATACAGGGCAAGGTCATGGGGTGCCACAATTGGCTCCAGATCTACAACGAAGAGCGCAACGGGCGGCTCGACTACCGCGGGTACATCCGCCCCAAGCAGCGCGGGCGCAAGTTCATGGAGCCACTGAACCACGAGCAGCTCGTGACGATCCAGTTTCAGTGGAACCGCGAGCTCAAGGCCGTGTCGACGAGTCTCGTCGGCGTCAGTCCCGAGTTTGAGCTCGCGCTGTACACGCTCTGCTTTCTCAACGGCAGCGAAGACAACGTGCTCCAGCTCGGGCCGTACCTCGTCAACATCAAGTGCTTTAGCTTTGGTAGGGGCCAGCACGTGAAGATCGGCACGGCGTTTCCTGAAGCCTTGCCGATCACCGAAGCGCAGGCGGCCGTCAAGATCCAAGCGCTGTTGCGTGGCAAGCAGACGCGCAAGCAGGTCGATGGTAGTGGCGGTGGCTCGTCAGTCAGAGCGACTGCGACAACGACGACGACAACAACGGCAGTTGCGTGGGGCGGCAACAGCGCAGCTGTGATCCAGCAGTCGACGACGACGACGACAACGACAACTGCGACGGTCGTCGGTAGTGGCGACGCGTGGGGGCCGCCACTTGGCGGTAGTAGTAAGACGAAGACGGTGGTAGATGGTAGCGTGGCGCAACCGGAGCCAGCGCCGGCGCCGGAAGCTGCTGGCGTCTGGGCCAAGCCGCACAAGTGGTAGCTACTGTTGGCAGAACTCCAGACAGCTCGAAGAGTCGCTGGCTCGGACAGACTGAGCGTGACAGCCACATGTCTTGATACATAGCACGACGTCCTAGTGGCCATTACGTCCTAGTAGCCATTGAACATGTCGGTCTTTAGATCGATCGCAGCAGCGGATCTATTATAAACGTCAGTGGATGTGCTTGATCACATGATTGGCTATTCTACTTACAACGCCGCGCGTGATTGGCTGACGGTACGAAACGTTCGAAGATCCAAGATCCGGACTGATTCGTCTTGAATCCACTAAGTGGACCGGATTCTGCATTCTGATTGGCTGTGAGCGTGCTATCAAGGCTCCCATTTTCTTTTAGTAAAACCGATGTTGCTAGCAAAAATGGATAAATAGTTTGAGTGTTATTTTCTGGTAATGCTGTTGCCAGCAAAATGGCTAAATAATTTGAGTCCTGATTTCTGTATGTAACATATTCTAAAATAGAAATCTGGATTCAATAGTCATTTCAAGACGAATCACTCCAGATCGTACGTACCTGTGTCATTATATATTCAAATATATGAACATGATACTCTTTTTAAATAAGTGTGTGTCGACACGTAAGATTGTCTCGCGACTGTTCAGGTCCTGCTCGACCTTCAACGACCACACTTCTCGGTTTCCCTGCGACGCTCAGCTACAAGACCTACAGACTTACTGATAGCGCAATGGAGGCGAAAGGTAGCGACGACCGTAAGCTCGAGACCGCAAAGGCACTAGGTGGCGCAAAAGCCCTCGACGATGTTAACGATGTTGACGACAGTGACTGCAACGTCGATGAGGCCGGTGCGCCGTCGTCCGATGTCGTTGCGCTCCGACATGGCTACAACCAGACGTACATCGTACGGTCGAGCGCGACGAGTCTCCACGACGTGCTCTTTCGCTGTGGCAATTGGTGCTACACGGGCAAAGTCGACCTTGGCAGCGCATCGCTCGAGCTTGCTGACCTACCAGTTGTCATCCCAGCGCTGCAGAAGCAGCAGGGTTCGCTTCAGTACCTCTGCGAGTGGAAAGCCATGCCGACAACATCGCCGTACTCGGTGCCGCTCGAGACACTCTACGATGTCTTTGACTTTCTAGGCGCTGAGCTCGCGAGCGACCGCATTGAGCGTAAGCTCATGAAAGCCGCAGCGACGTACAGCTGGGTCGACGAAGATGAGACGAACGGCTCAAAGCACTTTTTTGAGCTCCAGAGTGGCGGCTACGAGTGCTTGGACGACGTCGATCTCGTTGCGAGCAAGACGTTTGTGCGTGGCCTCGTGTTGCTTGTGATCTACTACAACCGCAACTTTTACGTCGTGCTCGAGAGCGGCGACGGCGAGCAGCCGTTGCTCGACGTGCGCTTCCCGGACCTGTCGGCCCATCGCCAGGGCATCCACTTGCAGACGTACCGCGCTGACGACTGCAGCAACATGAAGACACTGACGCTATGGCAAGCGATGCCGCCGAGTGCAAATACAAGTCCGGTCAAACCGCTTAAAGTGCAATGCAAAGACGTCAGTGGCGCAGGGTACACGCAGACGTTCCTCATCCGCCGCACGCCGCGTTTGGACAATAGCGACAGCGCGAGTCCGAGTCTCCGTGAAGTGCTCTTTCGCTTTGGGAACTGGTGCTACAACGGCCATATCGACCTCGGTCCAAAGCTCGCGCTGCCCGACATTCCGGTGATCATCCCCATGCTGCGTCGCCAGCAGAGCGCTTTGGTGCGTATACGTGTGTGTGTACAAGGCCACTGGACTTGCCTTGTATTGAAGTCGCTTGCTACCGCTCTCCCACACAGACGTTCATGTGCGAGGTGTCCAAGATGCCGGCGACGTCGCTGTTCACGCCGTCGATGGAGCGACTCGCCGAGATCGTGCCAGCGATCCAACACGAACTCGCGCATGCCGAGCAGCTCGTGCAGCGACTCGGGGACAGCAGCAGTGGCGACAGCGCGAGCCGCATCGCCGAGTGGCTCGAGGACGACGCGATCGAGTGCTTCTTTGAAGTCGGCATGGACAAGTGTCCAGCCCTCAAGGTGCGTCAGTGTGTGGTATACATGTATATGCATATATGCACGTATACCGACGTCTCCACTTTAGTGTACACGTGTATAGACATGTATGTTTGTGGACCTGATTGATTCGATTTGTTGCATATGTTGGACGGTAGGACGTCGAAGCCATTGCGAGCAAGGTCTATCTCGGCGGCGTCGTGCTTGTACTTCTATACTTCGACGCGACGTTCTACGTCTACGTCGAGAATGGCGACGACGAGCAGCCGCTGCTCGACACTGCATTCCCCGACATGACGTTCCAGAACGAAGGCGTGCAGCTCCAGACGTATCGCACTGGCGTCCCCGGGTTCCCCGAGCTCCGGCGGCTGAGTCTCTGGAAAGTCGTGCACGACCTGCTCGACGATGGTGACGGTAGTGAGGACGACGCCTCGCAGGTTGTCGACGCGAGCTCGGCAGCGCAGCGCAAGACGTCGCCTGGTCAGTCGCTCCGCGCTGACGCCAAGCAGAGCGAGCGGCGACAGGCCGACGACGTCAAGCGCAGTAGCACTGGGACCCCACTGGCGACGGACAATGACGACAAGAGCGTTGCCGCTAAAGCTGGCGAGACGTCGCGCAAGACGTCGCTACCGCACCACATTGCGCCGCTTAAAGCAACGGCCGCCACGACGCTCAAAGCGATGCCGGACCTCGGCCTCAAAGCGCCGTGGGACGAGACCGGCCGACCACTCGGTCTGCGTAAGTGAGGGACTGCGAAACAAAGGACCGGAGAGCCGTAACGTACGAGCCACGGCGCTAGGAGAGCGCCCGTCACATCTATGCACAGAGAGAGCTACAGCCAGACAGATCGACAGATGACCGATTGACAGTACACGTTGACACCATTGCGATCTGCCCGCAGCGCTACTGAATGTACGGACGACTGACACTGACGTCCTTACGTCCTCACTAGGTGCGACTGGCCCAACGCTGTCTACTTGACTTGGCTCACTCACTCAGTCGTCCGTACGCGGCAGTGGCGCGACTGAGAGCCAGTCGTGCAGCTGCGCGCGCTGTGTCGTATAGTCAGCTGCACGGATCGCAACAGCTCGCGCGCGCTCAGTTGCTGCAAAGACCGACGCGCCGACCCACGCGAGCACGTTGCGAGGGAAGTGCGTTGGCACAAGCTCTGCAGCGTCAGGTCGTCCAAGGGCGTTGCAGAGCTCGTCGCGCATGCGCTGCGACACGCCGGGGACCATTGCAGTGCCGCCGACGAGCAAAACGTTTGCGAGCATCGCAGCGCGCACGTCGACTGGCAGGCGCTCAACGACGTCGAGCAAACCAAGGACGATCGACGACGCGCTGGTTGTGTCGTTGCCTGAAACCGTCATTTCCCACATGTCCATACAAACACCAAGTAAACATCAGTAATTGGGCGGCAGCTGACAGGAAGAAATCGCTCGTGCGTACCACCAAAGAGCTGCTCGACTGCGTCAGTGCGCACGTGCGCTGGTACGACCAGTGCGTCCTTCGCAGCGGTCTGGAACAATGCGTCAACGACGTTCGCGATCGGGTCCTAGGGCGGCAGCAGCAGTGCGCGTCAGTGCGTCTTTCACATAGACTCACAGCCATATCGACACAGAGCTGCTCTTATACAGAGAGTTAACTACAAACAGAGACGGACGAGCTGCTGCGCAAAGCACGCGCGTTCGAGCACGTCTTCCGCGTCAGCGAGTGTGAACGCAGCGTAGGACGCGCGCATGGCGGCGACGATCGACTCGCAGCACGCAGCACTGCCCGTTGGGATCACTAAGCAGTGCATATACAAGAGCGAGTGAGTGAGTGTGGGTGAGGGTTGCGAGTGATGGTCATACAACGAGCTACACCACCGTACGCGTGTAGTACTGCGGTAGTGGAATGCCTTTGAACACTGGGAGCACGCGTGTCTCGGCCCAGCCGCAGTCGACGACGAGCGCCGTGTGCTGCGGTGTCGCATAGAGCGTCACGAATGCTGCCGGCACGAGCGCAACCGACGCTGCGTGCAGTACTGTGAAGAGCACGTCGAGCAGCGCGTCGCGAAATGCACGCGGGCCAGCGAGCTCTTCGCACACGACAAAGCGCCGGTGGCTCGGGTTCACGTGCAAGTAGCTACGTGTCGTGTATGCACACGCCCATATATATAGAGAGGTAGAGCGCTCAGTCGAGGACAGGGAGCAGCACGACCTCATGTATGCACAGACGACGTACTCGAAGCAGATGGCGCGCAGCTTTCGCGACAGATACGCGTGCCACTCGGCAGTAGTAAGCGGTTTGCGCATCATGTCGGCGACCTGCATTCGCAGTGCACGTACGAGACGTGCCGCAATGAGATCAGATCGACGCATCAACTCGCACACTCGGTGCTCTGTAGACCACATTGACATCGATCACGAGCCGACGCGTAGGCACGTAAGCACGTAGACGCACCTCCCATCGCAGCACGGCGCGTGGTGCGCGCTCCTCCGAGAGCCCGCACTTGATGCGCTTCGCGCCGACCTCGAGCACGAGCGCGCCCTTCTCGCCTGCGTGGTTCATTTTCAGGTGCGAATAAGCGAGTGATGGCTCTTGTAGAGAGAGATCTGATTCGCGACAATAATGCAGACAACACTGCAGTCGCTGCTCCAAGGTGGTGCATCTGTCTGTGTGTGTGTACATGGATGCTCGCCATGTGCACAAGCGACTGATGCGTATGTGTGCTTGTAGACTCTGTGCTGCGTGACGTCCCGCGCAAGTGCTCGCTGCAGCAGCTGCAGTCGCTTCACGCACGCGAACTCGGCGATGTGCTCACGCTGCAGCTCGTGCGGCTCAACAACGAGCGTATCGGTATGTGCGTGTGCGTGTGCGTGTGCGTGTGCGTGTGCGTGCTGCCTAGTGAATAGTGTATGTACACAAGCGCCAGTGCGCTGATACTATGTGCGTGTATACGCATGTTGCGCCAGAACTGATCGTACCAGCACGGAACGCGCGCGTGTGCGACCTCAAGCGCGAGGTGCAGCGCATGATCGCTATGCGCGAGGAGCCAATGCTCGGTAGACGTCGTCTCTCATGGTGCGTTTGTACGACTAAATGTATGCAAGGACGCGACGACAGCTCGCGCAACATGCTAACAACAGCCATGCGGTCCCAACAGGCGAGCGGTCTGGAAGACGTGGACGCTCGTAAGCGACGGCCGCCAACTCACAGCCCCGCATATGCTGCTGCGTGACGCTGGCGTTCGCACTACCAGCACCATCACGTTCGAGCCACATGCGCGTGCGACCAAGCAGTCGCGCATTGCCAAGCGAGTCACGCGCAAGAAGTAAACGTCCAGTGCAACAATTGCTACAGTCGATCGAAACTCGTTTAGAAACTGGATTGCGCAATTGCTATACGTCCATTCGTCTGCCTATCACCGCACCTCGTCGGTGCCGTCGTCGTCCATGGCGTCGAGCAGTTGACGCAACTCGGTCCAGAGCAACTCGCGCGCGTCGCCTTCGAGCGCGCCGTCGAGCTTGGCGCTGCGTTCGACGTTGTCCCTTGCAAACCAGAGCTGGGCGACGTGCGTGTCGCCAACCGGCAGTGCGAGCGCGTGCTTGTCCTCGACATACACGGGCGGCCCCTTTGCGACGAGCCGCCGCAGCTCGGCTTTGCAGTCGGGCTGCTGTACAGCTTTCATGTACTGATGGAACTGCGTTGTACGGAGCTGCTCGACGACGTCGGCGGCAAAGCGCGCAGGGTGCCACGCACCACTCGGCATAGTCTGGTACTCGCAGTAGTTCCCGTCCTCGACTGTGATGTCCTCCATCGTCGCGAGGCACTCCATGCCGTCCGCAGGCTTGCCGTGCGCGTCGCTCGCCATTTTGCTTGCGCTTGCTCTTGTGAGTGAGAATGAGAGAATGAGAGTGAGTGAATGAATGCGGGTGCACAAATAGAGTGACCCACGTCATTTACAGGTTGGAGTAGAGAACACAAATGATAGTACACGTGATTAAGAATGTTTGCTGTCTGCATTAACTCACACGATCAGTCCTTATACACACTCATACTGTCATTCATGAATGCATGTAGAGTATATGTAAGCAACCACTCCGATGAACATCACTCAAATGTATCGTAATTTATACCCATTGAATTATTTTGACGAAAAATATATATTCAGACGAATAGCACCTTGACACTAACACACACGTGGCACCCACGACATCGAGACATCAAGACAGCAATTGACAGCGATGGTCGACTACAAGGGGCAGGCGCTCGCCGAGCGCTACATGGTGCTCGTGTTCTTCGTCGTGTGTGCACCCGCATGGGTCTACGGCTTCTTCCAGCAGGACTTTACGTACCCGTTCCGCGCCTGGCTCGTGGCGACTGCAATCGCAGCGCTGGTGCGTTTAAGCGTGCGAGTGTGTATACGCATCGCGCCACATGCGTGTGTGCGTGTATATGTGTGTGTATGCAGCGTCTCACCGCTTGTGATCTATTGCTCTGTGTGTGTGTGCAAACAGGTCGTGCTGCCGAACTGGGGCGTGTACAACCGCAACCCGATCAAGTGGCTCCCCAGCGCCATGTACCAGAAGCGACTCAAGAGCGCGTGACGACGTGGCAGACAGACAGCAGGCGATTACATCCACATGCATACATCCACCTATCCGTCCATTCACACAGCCGTTCACATGCAGACGCACACGAGAGTGGAGCAAAAGCAATATAGGAGACGTAGTGCGCTAGCGCAGTAGCTACTAGACGAGCAGCTCCGTAGTGACGACGCATCTGCGCGTGAGGATCAGCACGGACACAACTGTCTATGACTCTCAGCCTGCCGTCTACTCGTCGGCCTCGCCATCCGCGCCATCTTCACCCTCACCCTCATCCTCGTCCTCACCGCTTTCACCCTCACCGTCTTCGTCCTCGTCGTCGCTGTCGTCCATGTAGTACTGCACCGGTGACTTGAACAGGTCGTCCTTGATGATCTCAGCGACGTCTTGCATGCCGTCAGTTGACGCAAACCACTAGGAGAGAGCGAGTAATCGATGCCATCATCCTGTGAGTCAACGTACTATGCGACTGATATAAGTAGACCATGAGTGACAGGACGTACGTCAAAGAACGAGCTCTCAGCCTGCACGGCCTTGGCCTCGTCCGTGTCTTTCCACGCAAGTGGTGCGGTCTTGATCTCGGGCTCGGCTTCGTCGTCATCCGAGAACGTGATCTGCTTGTACAGCGCCGTCGAGCTCAAGTACGGGTTCTCGCTGAGCGTCTGCGGGTCAAAGGCGAAGGCGGTCAAATTCTCATGTATGCATACACACACCGAGTCATCAATGGCAACTGACAGATACACAAACGCACCAACTCGATCGTAAAGCTCCCGAGGTCATCCGTGAACTTGACGTCAAGCGTCTCGACGTGGTCGAGGATCGGCGCCTCTTCGTCCGTGATGAGGTTCCCAATGATCGGGTGGTTCGACAGCTACAGACAGCCATACATACACATGTGAGGACATGGAGTCAAGCCATACAGACATATACACGTACGCACCGCCTGCTTCCAAAAGTGCGGGATGTCCTTGAGCAGCTTCGCGCGCTTCGCAAACGCGGGGCTCTTGGCCTTGTTGTACTTGGTCTCGATCTTGAGCACTTCCTTTGCGAGCTTGACGTTCTGCTGCTCGAGCTCCTCCTCGACCGTTGCGACCGCGTCCAGGACCTTTTGGATCTTGGCAGCCGCCTCGGCGTCGACGACCGGCTTGTCGTCGCTCTCGGTGCGCTGGCGCTTCGGCGACGGCTCTCCGCTCATTGTAGATAGAGTATAGTGTGAGGTGGTCGAGTGTGTGTGTGGTGTGGGCGAGTCGTCGCAGCGGCGCGAAAGCAGGAATGGTCTCTCAAGCGACGACGTCCAGCAACGGGCGCGATCTCTCACTGACGCTGACCCAACGACCTTCCAACAACAACAACAAACAGTGCACGCCACTGGCTGACGATGCGTCGGTATACTGAACCCAAGTGAAACGCAGCTGACTCTTCGAAAATGCATATCGGCGGCGCGCGAAAATCAAAATTGCGGTGCGACAACAACAGACGAACGACAAGACCATGCGAACAGCAGCAGCAGCTGGTGGCGGCGGATGGTGCAGACTTCAGTGACGTGTGCGAGTCGCTTTCACTCGCGCGCATACGCAGCTGCGCCTCGTGCTGCTTTCAAGCGAATGGCTTCGGTCGCCGAGCCTGCTGCCACGAGTGCGGACTGCTGCTGTGTAGCTGTCGATGGCGTCACGCCTACGTGCAAACCAGTGAGCTTTGGCACGGGCGATACACTATTGTTGGGGCTACTGGTGTTGTTGTCACGGTCGTTGCAGCGCTTGAGCTCGTCTGCGAGTGCTGCGAACGCGTCAAAGCCCACCTGATGAACATATATATACACAGTCACTCTATCAGCGATGGAGCGTCACACGTCCGCCCTTCGACCTGCTCGCCCTCTCGTCATTCGCACCTGGTTTGTGTCGTGCAGCTGAAGTCGCGCAAGTGCTGCGAGCAGTTCAGCCATCTGCACGCCGATGCCGAGCGCATGCACGAGCGCATGGCGAGCTGGAGGATGCCACATACACACATATACACAAACGCTACCTGTCAGCACACAGTCGTCACCCCATACGTAGATCCACACACATTCGCACTCTGAGCGATCGAGAGCCGCCCAGCGCCCGTTGCGTCAGCAGCAGCGAACGCTGTCCAGAGCAGCTCGTCTGGGTCGTCAACGTCGCTCCTCGCATCGTCGTCACCGCCACTCGCATCGTTGTCGTCGCCACTCGAGTCACCAATTGCATCGCTGTCGTCACTGTCGCCATCATCATCACCACCGTCGCCATCGTGCGGCTGCTCTTGGACAGTCGCCATCTTGACAGCAGCAGCGCCACTACTACTGTGACGCGATAGCTCAAGCTTGCGCGCTGCGTCGCGTGCACGTTGTCGCTCGAGCCGCTTGCGCGCCCGCGCGGCTTTGTACGCAGCGACGACCTTGTTCGTCACAGCGTTCTGCTGTGCAATCTCATCAATGCTACGTGGGTCCTCGACGCAGTACTGCGCCATCGTCGCGTCTCGCGCGGTCTGCCATGCGCGCCACTGAGCAAGTGCGGCCTCGAGGTCGGCGAGTTCGGTAGCGCTCAATGGGTCGAGTCGTTCGAGCCGTCGCACGACTGTAAACTGCGGTCGTGGTGGCTGCGCCGTCCAGTAGATGTGCGCCAAGTACGCGGCGGCAGCGTTCACAGGCTGCGCGAGTCGCGCCATCGCAGCTGCGAGCACTGGGTCGTCGGCAAACAGCAGCGCGGTGCGACTCGGTGCAGTCGCAAGCGTCTCCAAAATCACGCGCCTTGGCTGTTGATCATACATCGTGACGTCGCGTTGTCGACTGGTGCTGTTGGCACTTGCGCGTCCAGCCGACTCGATGTCGCTTGGCCGCAAGAACTCGACGCCCGTGCCGTCGCCGCGCAAAGCGAGCAAGTGCGGCTCGATCGGGTCGGTCACGACTGCGTGCGCGTGGATCGGCGCAACGTCGTACGTCGCTGCCTCGGCGTCGCTCACGACTCCTGCGAGGTCAACAACGACCTTCGGCGACCGTAGCTGTCGCGACTCACTCGCGTCATCGCCATCACGACAGCCAAAATCGACGCGGAACGCGTTCTGCGCGTCGTCGCAGAGCGCAAAGCGGCCGCGTTTGCAGTCAAAGTAGTACACGCCGCGGTCGCTCGTGACGTCAAGATCCGCGTCCTCAGCGCTAGGCGTGACGCCACGCGGATCGTACTCGACGCGACCGCTGTCTTTTGCAACGACGCGCACGCCATTCGGTGTCTCGACGGTCACGCGGCCGTTCACTTGCGCAACGACCTTCGTGTTGTACGCGACCGTGATGCGCGTGCCGTCAAAGGCACCGACCGTGCACCGCGTCCGCAGCCCTCGCTTTGCGACAACCACGCGCTTGCCGCGTGCGTGGCGCGTCGCGGCAGCGTCGACTGCGACGTCAATGCAGATGTCAGCAAAACCTGGCGCAGTCACGAGCACGTGCGATGATTGCGATTGTGCGCTGCCGCGAGTCGTGAACATGCACGTGCCGTCCGTGTGGTACGTCGCGCGCGCGCCGTCGGTGTGTGTGATCACGACGACACCAGTCGCACGCACGTCGACGAGTGCGTTTGTTGCCGGGTCGACGACGCGATGCGCTGGTCCTGTGTGACGCGCTTCGTCATCGACAGTAGTGGCGAGATCACCATAGTGGTAGACGTCACCGTTGGCAAGCAGCACGGTGCGCGCGCCGCTCGCAAACGCACGGACGACTGTACCGCTGCCAACGATGAGACGAAAGACTTCGATGTCGTTGCTGTCTGAGGCTGTTGACGACTCGGCGCGGCGCGTGGCTGAGACGTACCGCTGGACGATCGAGCCGTCGGAGTTTGCTGTGATTGTGAGGCCGTTTGCAAACGTACAGTCGACCGCGATCGTTGCAAACCCGTCAGGCTTGTGCGGCTGCGCGCGACCTTCGCGGATGTGTAGCCGCGAAGCGTCAGCAAACGCTGCGACGAACTCGAGGCGCTCGGATGGCGTGGGCGACGCCAGTGGCTCTGCTGTAGCAGCTGCCTGTACACAATGCAGCGCATTCCGCTGTCGAAAGCCAAACACGTTGCTGCGAGTGCGAAACGATCGTTAGTACTGCCTGCCCATTTTTGTCAGTAGACGTCCAAGCACGTACGCACCCGCGTTGGTAGACACTCAACCACGCGTCGCCGCGCGGCGTCTCATACACGCGAATGACGCTCTGGTCCGATGGAAAGAGCACCGACGTCTTCTCGCCGACCTGTGCGAGTTCGGCTGACGATAGGGGCACGATCGCGCCAAGTGCTTCGCGCGTCCGCGGCGTGAGGTACACGTCCGGCACACGGCGTTCACGCTGCCAGTCTTTGAACGCTGGGCGATGGCGCACGTGATTGCGCGCGTTCCAATTGGTAGTACGAAGTCGCCCGGGCGCCGTCGCAGCAAGCGCTGCCAGCAAGAGCGAGTCGGACGGTGCGTCGTAGCGCGTGTGTACAGCTGGAAAGTCAGCGAGGATGTGCGCGAGTCGCTGCGGGAGGACAGTCGCGTCGAGGGCTTGGGCGAATTGGCGCGTTGGCTGGAGCTTGTGACGCCACGTCGCACCGAGGAGGTCTTCAAACTGCTGGAGCTGCCGCGTGAGGTGCACGCGCGCGACGTCGATCGGTGCAAACGCGCGCAATTCCGTGTCCTGGACGCTGCGCATCGTGTGCGAGAGTGTTGGTTGGATTGGCAGACCTTTGCGGCCGTTGTTGCCGACGCCTGGGAGGTCGCTATTCGCCCACATGTCCTTCTCGACAGTGTCGATCCGACGTCCGAGTACGCTGCACGGGTCAGCGATGCGACGACTGCCTGATGGTTCTAGCGACTGCGCTGCTGTCTGTTCGCGCACAAACGTCGTGTACGCGACTGCGAGGCGCCGTGCTGCGTTGTCACCGTGTGTAATGAACTCGTCGATGTCCAACTGGTTGCTCCTGCATCCGCCGCTATCGAGACTTGTCGACAGTGTTGTATCAGAGCTGTTGACATCGCCTGCTGCAACCGCGACGGCTTCGCGTATCGCACACAGCACGGTGCTCACACTGACGCTCGCTTCATACACGCTGTCGACAATGGAGCTGTACAACTCAACCATCGCACGCGCTGCTGGTTTCGCAGCGTCAAACGATGCAAGCGGCAGCATCGTCGTTGTTGCGACCCATTGCTTGAACTCGTACTTGTGCGCTGCCAGCATTGCAGCGGTCTGCAGCAGCGACTGCGCGAGCTCAGAGAATCCCTTCGCGTCACGCACTGTGGTAGCCAAACATGCGACGTCGGCGATCACAAAGTCGCTCCACGCGAGGCCACCGGTGCGCTGTGCATTGATGCACGCGCGCACGAGGTCGTTGTTTGCAGTCTCAAACACGGACGCAACGGCTGAAGCTGCGCGGATCGAGTCGTCGTCGTTTGGGCTGTCTTGTGCAGCCGAGCCAGTCGAAGCAGTCGCAGTCGCGGCGGCCGCAGCGATGTGGCGCTGCGAGATGCTCTTGCGGCGTTCGTCGATGTGCTGAATCGACTTGCGTCGTCCTTCGCGCACTGCCCGACTCGGATCGACAACGAGCACGACGCCGTCAATGAGTGGTAGTAATGGTAAGCTGTGCTGTTGTGCACTGCCGGCTTCGCCTGTATGGAGCAGCGCGAGCATCTCGGCGAGCGACGACGGGTACGCGTGCAGCAAGTAGATGCGCGCTGGCACAGCGCCTTCGCCCTGTGATAGCGACTCGTGGTCGACTGCAAAGGCTGCGAGGCTGCTGCTGTCGCTCATTGTCACAGACGTAGCGGCAGTAGCGACGTCGTGATGCGTAGCTGCGTGCGCGAGGAACGCTGTCTTGTCGTCCCGCACGAGCCGCTGCAGCGCGTTTGCGAGGATCTGCGGTGCCATTTCCATGCCTGCGATCAACTCTGCAGTCGACGGCGACGGTGACATGTGCACGGACGCATTGCTGGCGCTAGTGGACAGTGTTGGTGCCTCGGCTAGCTCCTGTCCATCGTCTGCATTCATATGTTCAGAGTTGTCACTCGTGCTACCAATGTGTCCGTTCGAGCTCTCGTTCACATGCGCTGTTGCGGCAGCGACTTCTGCCTCTGCACTTGCTCGCGCTGCTGCTTCAAGCTCCTCGCGCTTCATCGCGCGCGCTTGCGTCTCGACATTAACGCGCGTCACGACGCGGTACGACACGGTGCGGGACCAAGACGCGAGCTGCGACTCGGCTGCGATGAACTGCACCGCGCTGTTACTTGCAGTTGTCTCGAGCTCGGACGCGCCGCTCGCAACGAGCAGTATCTGGAAGCCCCATGTGCGCGATGCACTCGCAGTCGTCGTCGCCATGTTGCAGCAGCTGCAGAATCGATTGTGTGTCCTTTCGCGTAATACTGAAATGTGACGATTGCGGATTGAGATCCCTTGTTTTTGTCACTATACAATTCCTAGCAGTTCTGGCTTGAAGAAGCCAACGCACATCTCAGTTGCGATTGAGTGTGAGAGACATCAGTGCTGTTGTTGGTCGAACGATCTTGCGTCTGCGCGCGTGTCGATCAAGATGATGCAGCGACAGCTACTGCTGGTGCTGTGTGCAGTCGCGAGCCTCACTACTGCTGTTGTTGCTGCTACCGCCGAGGGTAGTGATGGCAGTGCCGAGTCATGTGACGAGAGCGACTTGAAGCGCGACGCAATGGCGCTACTCACTGCTCACTTCGACGTCGAGCTCGGCGCTGTTGCACCTGGCAACGCACAGCACGTAGGCTTCCAGCACCTGGTACGATTGTGTTGTCTGCCATAAACTGCAGCGTATAGCGCGACCTACTGACTGACGCACGATGACGATGCAATCCAACAGAAAACCGCCGACGCGCTCTTTGCCGCGCAAGCCATTGCGCACGACGACTTTGACCGCGCGGCTGAGCAGTTCCGGTACGTTCTGTCTATAGTGTATATGCGTACTGCAGCGCTCTCTCACACTTACACATACACACTCCTGCATGACTCGCTGATGCGCTCATTGCAGCCACGTACTTCGGTACCAGCGCGGCGACGGGCAGCTCCCGCACATCGTGTATGGCGGTTCGATAGCTGCATCTGTCGAGTGGTTCGCGTCGAACCAGACGTTCTACCCCGGTCCAGCGTTCTGGACGCAGCCGAACCGCTCGACGACCGCGTCAACACTTGTAACGTCGAACGTACTGGCACCACCGATCGCAGCCGACGTTGCGTGGCAGATCTTCCAGCTCTCGCCGTACGAGACCGTGCTCGGTGTCGTCGGCTACAGACCAAACGCGGTTGCGTTCCTCTGCGACGCGTACGCACCACTCAAGCAGCTCCAGGAGCTATTGCTCGCAACGCGCGCAGCGCCAAACGACTCGACACTACTGCTTGCAGCGCATGTACGTCAATATGGATACTAATATTGATACTGATATGAATTCTGATGCTGATACGAATTCTTATACCGATGCAAATTCTGATACCAAATACCAATATTAACATTTGCAATACAATATTATTGGGCACTAATAGCATCCGTGGGAGACGTTCTCGCCGCTCTCGCCGCACTGGATCAGCGCACTACACGACCTCAAGACAGCAGCCGACTACACGCGCGTGACAGCGCGCATCCCATCGCACGCAAAGACGCGATTCGCTGCCGGTGCACGCGCGTTCTACACTGCAGACGTTGCAGTCGACGACTTGTACGAGCCAATGGTGTACCTCGCAGCATGCATAACCAAGTCGATACAGGACGACAAGGCGGTACCAACAACAACGCCGTGCGGGTTTCAGGTGTTTGACACCGAATTCAATGCGCTCGCTTTGCGATCGGCGCATGCGCTCGTGCGTATTGCACGCGTCTTGCTCGACCACGCAACGGTCTGCGATGCGTTCGAGCCGACGCGCGACGAGCTGCTCGTTGACATTAGCGCGTTGCGAGCTGTCGAAACGCGGCTGCGTGGCGCGATCCTCGGCACCGACGCATCGAATGCGTCAGGACTCTGGAACGCGACAACAAAGGTATCAGACCAGCTCATCGTACTGTGGGATACTTAGCAGTTGATACCAATATGCTCTTCTAACACTGTTACACTGTATGGCATACGGACGGCTGGCGACAGTTCTTTGACGACGCCGCAACGTGGTCGTCGACGGCCGTGCACTCGCTCCGCGGCGTCATGCCGGCGTACGCGACAGCGAACCTTCCGCCGGTCGTCGCAACTGGCTTGCTCGACCACTTTTTCGCACCGGCCGAGACGTTTCACTTCTTTTGTTCGCGCTTCCCACTGCCGCTCTTTACGTGTGCACCGGAGCTTGGACGGCGCGAGACGACACTGCCGCTGTACAACTACTTTGCGCAGCGCGCGTTCATGAACGTACGTCTCTGTGTGACTGTGTGTGGGTGTGACTACCAGGACACATCGACTCATAGGTGCTTGTATATACGTTGGCTGCTGGTGTCTGGTTATATACGGTGCATAGAATGACTTCCCAGGCATTGCCGAGTACGTCCGCAACAAGACGCGCGACATGGTCTGCGCTGCTACGAATCAAGCCAGTTCGAGCGCCAGCCGATCAGCAACAGCGCTGCTTGCGCTCGCGTACGGCTCGCACGACGCTGCTGCCATCGCGGACTTTGACGACGGCTTTGCGGGCGTGACGCTCGCAGCTGCTGCACTGCTCAACATCCTCTTACCAGCAGGTACGTACGTACGCATCACAGTGTTGACACTCACATGGCTATTGACTGACAGACGAACTGACTGACTGACGGACGGACGACACATACAGTCGCGACACCACCGAATCCAGATGCACCGCCCGTTGACCACCGCATGCTCACGCTCATCATGTGCATCGAGCTCGTCGTCGCGTTTGTCGTTGCGCTCGGGTGCTTTCTGTTCTCGGTCTACTTTGTCATCAAGCGACCGCGCAACGTCCCGACTGGCTCTGTTGGCGCTGGCGCTGCTGGTCCACGGAATCGACTTGGCCGCTTGCCGTCGGGACGCAAGCCTGCTGGTGGTAGCGCGACTGTAGCAGCGACAGTGTCAGTACCAACAGTCACAGGACAGCAGCAGTTGCCACGCGAGAGTGACGTGCGGTCGTCGTTTGACGATCGGTCGCTGTACTCGGAGTACTCGGACGACTTGGACGAACCGCTGCTGTCGGACGACGAAGACGTTGCGTACGGCTCGTTCGAGCCGGCCGAGCGTGCGCAGCAGCAGACGCAACAGCGCGACGGCGACGGCAGTGCAACGTCCTGGCGTGCGCTCAAAGATGCGCTTGCAGCCATTAGTCCGTGGTAGTTGAGCATACAAGCAAGCGAATGAGATGGTGATGGGAGCTGAGATACAGGGATGCACGGATCGAGTGAAGAAGAGCGGTGGTATGTTCTATGGGTGGAGTAATCGTCTACACTACGTCAACACACTACGCTGGTCCGATCGACTGCTATCTATGAAGACACCGCAGCGCACAGCGTCCGTTAGTTATGGCGAACTGCTGCTGCTGCTGCTGCCACGCACTCGCTTCCGATTCGTCTTGAGCGCGGCTTTGCACTGCACGAGCGCATCGAG